>PVLA01006356.1:0-125696 GCA_004027455.1 Hydrochoerus hydrochaeris | reverse complement strand
TAGAGTTGGCATTTGCAGAGGGACCAGCTAAGTGTGAGATCGGGGTTCATCCACTGCCCCCTTTCACCCTAAAGCTCAGGCCCTGCCACTGGGAACAGGCCTCAGGGCAGGGGGATGCTGCATTTCTGAGCATCCTAGCCTTGGACTGGCAGAAAGTCCTGCCTCGGGCCCAGGAATCCCCAAGCTTCTTCAGAAGACTTCAGACATGTCACCTCCTCTGGGAAGCTGCTGCTCCTAACCTGGCGTCTGTAGATGCCCTATGAGCAGATGCCCATGCCCAGCTCTATAGATAGGCTTGCAGGGTGGCTCAAGAGCCCTTGACTCTCCCAGTCTAATGACCTTGACCTGTGATTACTGTGTAACTGGGACTCAGAGACCTTGCACAACTGTGGGAAGGGGAGTTTGCTGTGAACTGCATTTTCTCACCAGCATCATCCATGCCTGAAGAATCAGGCTGATAAATGTGCCAGTGCTGAGCCCAAACCAGGCAGAATTAATCATTTCCTCCTCCACGCTACTGGTACTTCATCCTGTGTCTGAGTCATTTCCTTATGCCCTGCACCTACCTCTGCCCAGCACAAAACAGGTGTGAAGAACATTTACCGCGGAACGTCATTGAATTATGCACTGTTGGGTGCTGTGCCTATTCAGTCCCTGTAACAACACCTTAAGCAGTATGAGGGTAGAGTCTCCTTTTATGTGTGAAGATCCAGGATGGTACAGTGAAAGAGTATAGATAAGCCCTACAGACACTTGGGAGTCTTGGGCTTGAATTCTGCCTTTAATCCTGACATCTCAGGCAAGTTATCCCTTCTCTTTGAGTCTCAGTGTCTTTGTACAATGGGATTAATAATAATACCAACTCTCTGACCAGGAAATTAGGAGAATTAAGTGAGTTAGTTCATCTAAAATTTCCATCTCTTGCTAGCCCAATAATTGCCAGGATCCTTATAGTTTAACTGTCTTCACTCTAGTATTTCCCACAGTATGTGGCTGTAGCTACATGAGTGAGCCCAAGAAACACCAGCAGAAGGATCATTGTGTTGAGTCCAGCCAAACTGCCGTGTGTAGAATCATGAAATAATAAATGGTTGTTAACTTAAGCCCTGAGTTTTGAGATTGGTGTTACATGGCAGAAGTTAATAAACAATAGAGCTGTTAGAAGGGCTGGAATGCCACTGGCCTTTAGGAGCAGCAGGAACCAGGGCTTTCTTCCTCTGTCTTTTGTATTTGCTTTTTCCTACAGATTATCTTCCTTTTCTTTCACAGCACATGGAACATCTTCATGGTGCAGAAAATCTGACTGGGTTTTATACCTTGGAACTTAAGCTAATGGGAAAAAGTGACTCCTTGCTCTGTACCCCAGGTCTAAAAATCCCTCATAAGAGCCCTGTCACAGTTAAAACTTAAGGGAGAAAAGGTTTATTCAGCTCACAGTTTATAGAGTTTTCAGTCTCTGGTTGGCTGGCTCAGAGGCAGGTTGGCATGGCAAAGGGGCATTGCAGAAGATAAGCAGTTTGTGGTGGTCAGTAGACAGCAAAAGAAGCAAAAGACAAAATATGCCTTTTTCTGTACCTTATATTGTATGAAGGCTACTGGGATTAGGGTGGTGCCAAGCCAGTTTGTGGACTGATTTAGTAATCACCCATCCTTAACTCTAGCACCCGTAAGTTTAGCATTGCGCTGTAAATCAGTCACACACTCTAGATTCAGCCACCTCTGAAAAAGCCTGACCTGTAATGAGGCTTTGGGGGGACATCTAGACACAAGCTGTAACAGTCCAATTAGCCTACCTTGATTCAAACATTCCCTTTGGACCAATCAACTGGTGATGTGGCAGGGAAAACAGGATGGCAAGACACATACGAGGTGACACATCCTGGCAAAACTGTGTACAGGCGCTGCTCCAAAGTTTAACAGGTGTTAACTGACTTTGTCCTCATAGCACAGTCTGTCAAAGCTATTATTATCTGTGCTTTGGAGTGAGACACCTGAAAATTGAGGCACAGGGAGCTGAAGGGACTTTGCCATGGTCACACAACTGGACAGAGGTACAGACAGGATTCATATCCAGGCTGCCTGATTCAGAACCCACACTTAATGATAACAGCTCTATGCCTCTCTCTCATAGTGAGGTTCTTGGGGAGTCCATTGGATGGAGGCCGTTTGTGGAAAAAAATGGAATACTGACCCAGACGTGGGGAACCTCTAGGAGCCCATAATCCGACCCTCTTCAAATGTCTTGCTAGACAGAGGCAGTGGAAGGGCCTGGGTGACCTCTGATATTGAATCTGAAAACAGTGCTGTGGGTATTGCCAAGAAGTAATACCCAGTTACATTCAATTCAATGAAAGGAATTTCTTCAGAGTCAAGGAAGGAGGCGAATGGCTTAGGTTACACAGCAAGCAGTGTGCTGAGCTGGGGTTGATCTTAGTCCTGAAGAAGTGCTCAGGCCTTGCTGTTAGCCAGAGGGCCCCATCTTCACTTCTTTCTCAAAATATGCAAGAGACCTGCTGTTTTCTGCTGACAGGGCCTGTGCAGTTGCATGTAGTTGTCATACGGTTGTGCCTGCTTCCTTGGCTGGTGTGTAGATTCCCTATGTTGGGGAGGAGTCATGTGCTTCCTGAACGTCCATCTTACTGCATTCCAGGCTGGGTCTGTGGAATGTGGAGTCGGGATTCCCTGTGGCCTCTTGATCCCTCCCCACCAACCTAAGTCAGGCAGGAAGGGACCACTGTGGATGTCCTTTGGATACACAGCATGGCTTTTGCTTGGCTGGAAGCCAGCCTGAGAGGAATTTGCAAGGCATGTCTGGATTCTGCTAGTTCATGGGCAGCCTTTCTCTTTTGGAGGTTGTTGGGGATTCAGCCATGCCATCACACATTAGCAGTTGAGTTCTCAACTCATGTTAGAAAGGGTCGTTGTGGTAAGAGATGTCAGAGTGCTTACAGCAGCAAATGCTTATTACATAGATGAAGAGTCCAAGCAAGGCTGGGTCAGTTCCCAGGCCTCCAGACAGTTAAGAATACACATCCTGTCCCACTTGTCTCTTCCCAGCTAGACGATCAGCACACAGGTGTCTAGTAGCTATGGGTTATTGCGCATTCCCAACTCCCTGGTCAGTGGCTGGCACAGCCTCCTGGGTAGCATGCCTGCTCTCTGAGCTGTTTTTGGGAACATGCTACTCCCCACACCAGAAAGTGTGCAGTGGCGGGTGTTTCTGCTGCCTGCTCCTAAACCTCTGATGTTTGCAGATCGTTTCCAAGACCTCCTTCCAAGATCGCTCTTTATGCCTTGGTGCAGTTTATCTGCCTTGTGTATATAGTTGTAAGGTCACCATGAGGATAAGCAAGCACAGAGAGAGCACTCACTCCCTTGCTCTGTGATAGGTATTTTTATTTTGACATTTTCTCTTTCCGTCTTCATTCCTTTACATTGCTCTGTAATGCACCCATCCCTATTGTTGGAGATAGGGTGTCACTTTGTAGCTCATGCTAGCCTTGAACTTGCTAGATAGCCCGACTTGGCCTCACACATGTGATCTTCATGCCTTACCACAACTGCTGGGATTACAGGTATGCACAGCCACTCCTGGCTTTGTGTCCATTTACATGTAACTGCCACAGTAGCCCAGTTTTATGATCCTTTTTCATAAAACCTTATAAACATTTTGCTCTGTTAGTAACTACAATGAACATTTTTAGCAAATGTGGACTTTCTGTTGTCACAATGCCCCATAACTTATTTGACCCTTTATCTTGTGAGTTACCTATTTATATCAAAAAAATTTTCCCCTCTGAGATCAAAAGTTTTAAAAAACAAATTTGCGTGAGATTTTGCAACTCTTTGGAACAGCTTCTAAAATCCTACTTTCTCTTCAAGGTCTATCAGGTTAATCTGAAATTTGTTTCTTACTGATTTACACATTTATATGTGATGTTCACTGCTGTTTCTACATTTTCATAATTTTTTTTCTTCTTGGTCTTTGGATTGTGGGTACATTGCAATTAATTGGATATTTCTTGATCTTTATTTGATAGATATGATCGATTGCTAGAGACTTGCTCTATTGCTCTTGTGGGCAAATACACCAAGTTCTCAGACTCATATGCCTCAGTCATTAAAGCGCTAGAGCATTCTGCATTGGCAATCAACCACAAGTTGGAAATTAAGGTAAGGAGGGATAATACAGGTACAGCCACGGGGTTAATAGAGAAACGATCTGTATTCCTATAGAGGTTGTTTGTTATGTCTGCTTTGTTTTTGGAGCTCTGAATTTTTTTTTAAGGAAAAGAAAGCTTTAGCTCTTGGCTCTGACAAAACAGTGCAGTATTATCCAGAAGTAATGAAGGGGAGAGGTGGTTAGAGTAGAGGTAGAGAGAGACTTGAGTGCCTGGATCTGAGGATCAGGTGACCACACATGACTGCCCTGTGACATGTGAGGCCTGGTGGACCGACATGGTGCCTGGCACTGCCCGGCTAACTGTCCTTGTCTGCACTGTGGCAGATCAAAGCTGAGCTGGTAGAATGTCTGGATATGGCCCTGCCTGCCTCTGTCAATGGTAGGAGCGTAGACAGACTGACCTTTACTTGTCCAGGGATCAAATGGAAATTGGTCATAGCGAGAAAGCCACTAGGGTGGTGAAGAGTGTTGATGAAGACTTGGAACTTACACAGTTTGATGTGAGCACTTTTGCAAACAGACCAGTGGTTTCATATAAAAGTAGATAGGACCAAAGAATTTCAGTCCCAGATATTTATCTGCTCAAAAACATGTATTCATACAAAAAGCATTTTTATACAAATAGGTACATTATTCCTAGTAGCTTACATCTGGAAAAACCCAAATCCCATAACAGGTCAATAGATAGCTGTACTGTGGGTTATTTATACAAAGAAAACTACTCAGTGAGAAGAGGAACAAAATTCTGATACAGCAACAGGAATGAACCTCAAAAACACTGTGTGCAAAAGAAGCCAACCATGAGACAAAACTAACCTGTGGTGACAGAAATCGAATCCAGGGTTCTCTGCAGCAGGAGAGGGGAAGAGGGGCCACTTTTGTGGCCATGGTACTTTCTGTATCTTGATTAGGGTGGTGGTTACCCCTTCAGGTTTGTGTTTTGATCAAATTCATCAAAATGTGTCTAAAATGCTTGTATTTTACTATATGTAAATTATGCATCAGTATTGTTCAGAAATCAAACAAAATGAAAACACAGGCTAGGGGAAAGATGGCCTGGGAAAGTGTCATTGAACACACCAGTGTTTAGTCTCCTTCAGTGGCTTAGCTGGGCCAAGGTTCTGAATGATCCGAGTCTTGAGTAGATGAAGCAAGATTTGAAGTTAAACCGTTGTTTTGTTTTTTGGTACTGGGGTTAAAACTCGTGACCAGGCAGGCACTGTGCCATTGAGTGTTCTTTGTTTTTTTGAGACAGGATCTTGCTATTTGGTTCAGGCTGGCCTTGATCTCATGGCAGTCTTCCTACCTCGGCCTCCTGGGTGCTGAGGTTGCAGGGTGTGCCACTACACCGAGCTTTGTAGTTAAACAGTTTTGAAGGAAACCTCTCATTTTAAAATGTGATATTTAAAATACTAAATTATTAAATTTAAATACTACTTTAAAACAAAAACAATTGGAAATACAACATTGAAAATAGTGCTTGAAGTCATAGACGTTCTTTGGCAATCACAAGCTGCCTCTTCTCTGCCCGGTGCCCAGTACATAGATTCCACGGACCTGGAGCTGAGCACCATGCAGGAGGAGCCCG
Source organism: Hydrochoerus hydrochaeris (assembly GCA_004027455.1). Taxonomy (NCBI): domain Eukaryota; kingdom Metazoa; phylum Chordata; class Mammalia; order Rodentia; family Hydrochaeridae; genus Hydrochoerus; species Hydrochoerus hydrochaeris. Next base: position 119,925 of record PVLA01006356.1, on the reverse strand, counting down.
TGCGCTACCATGAGGCGTGGCAGAAGCTCTGCAGTGCCCAGTAAGTAGTGCTCTCTGGCCAGGGTTTTTGCTTACATTAGTGAACTGCTCCTACACTTGCAGTGCAGATAGCAGTTGTACTACTTGTTAAAACTATTTGTTAGTTATTGAAGAGACTACCTTTTAGGTGGCTTTTTTTTTAAGTTTCTCAAAACATACTGTCTGCCAATATAGTTGGGTCTAAAGAAAACCAGTTTTGATTTTATTAATACTGTATGCAGCTAATCATTAGGATTATTTAAAGTTTTCATCCAGGACATTTGGTAAGTAACCAGGACATTTGGTAAGTCACGTCTCACATTTGTTAGGCAGCCTCTCCCTCCCTCCCACCATCCTTTCTTTGTTCCTTTTTTCTTTCATAGTGCGAAGGATTAAACTCAGGGTTGTCATGTATGCTAGGCGCTCTTGTTACCGAGCCAGTCCTAGCAGCTATTATTTTTAACAGTAAAAGCTTAGCAAGAACTCAGTTCACTAGAGCAGTTGAATGTTCTGGGCTGGAACCCTGCTGCCAAGATGCTTGGTCAGTGTGGCACTCGTCTGAGGACGAAGGCCCGTTCGGACTCAGGAGCACTCTAAACAGAGGAAAGGCAAAGTAAATTGCACTTACATTAATATCTATTAAAAATTACACCAGTGTAGTTGAGATGAATACAGCAGCAGCATTAGCATTTTCTTTTTCCACTCATACAAGCACCTTTTTTTTTTTTTTTTTGGAGACAGGGTCTCCCTGTGCAGTTCCGGCTGGCCTTGAGCTCACATTGTAATCCAGGCTGGTCTCGAATTTGTAGTGATCCTCCTGCCTCAGCCTCCCAATTGCTGGGACTATAGGCATGTGCCACCATGCCTGGCTCATACAAGCATTTTCTTTATGTAATGAAGTCCACAGTTTTGTTTGCAGTTCCTAAATTTAAATATACAACTCACTAATCCCTTAAAGTAGCACAGTCTTAGTCCTAGTAACAAAACAGATGGGTAACTTGATGTTGTCAGAGTCTCGCCAGTGGCTTTCTGGGAGTGACTGCAAGCTGGGCCGATGGACAGGGGCACTGCTTATGCTTTGTTCTCCCGTGCAGTGGGGTGCTGGTGCCAGGAGGGTTTGGTGTTCGAGGAACTGAAGGAAAAATCCAAGCAATTTCATGGGCTCGGAAACAAAGAAAGCCTTTTTTGGGTAAGGAGTTAACGCTTTGTAATCTCTTCATTATGACTGGGAAAGTGTATGGAAATATGCCAGGGTGGAATGGGGCTGTAAATAAGGCAGGGTTATTTTGAAACAGGAGATACGTATGTGTAGATAGCAGCGTGAATAGATTCCTGTGTGGTTCTCTTCAGAAGACATTCGATTTTTTTCCTTATGGAAGTTTCTAAGCTACATGTAGATGCTATGGGATTTTAAGAGTGGACTCTCCGCTGGGAAATTCTGTCTGTATGCACATGAGGTATCTGTGTCCTCCTCACTTGGCACACCAGCTGACTTGAACTGGGCGAAGGGATTTTAGATGCTTTCTGGTGCTATAAGCTTTAGTAATTTTTAACTTTATTGGTTGTAAATGAGAACTTAATGAGAGACGTTGGTAATGAAACTTCAGTTGTGAAGTACCAAATAGAATATTGCTTATTTCTCAAATTGTTAACTTTGCAGAACTGGTAATCTTCATGTGCACTTTTTTTTTTTTAATTGAATATAGATGAAGTAGAACAGCAAAGGGTATTTGTTGGTAGCAGGAAATTAAGAATTGGTGACTGTGACTCTGACTGTGCAAGACAGGGTCCTAGGCAGGTGGGGAAAGATGTTGGAGCTGCAGTCTCAGTGGAGCTTCATTTCCTTTTCCTTCCCCCTGCAAGGTGTGTGCTTAGGGATGCAGCTGGCAGTGGTGGAATTTTCAAGAAGCGTGTTGGGATGGCAAGGTGAGTGCGCCCTGAGACTCGGTTTCCTCAGGACCGTTGCTGGGGGGATGTGGCTTCGTTTTGCGGTGGGTGATGGGGAGCAGTGAAGAGGAGGCCTGGTGCCTGGTACAGGAAGGAGACTATGCAGCCCTGGCCTTCACCCTATGTGTCCTGTTCCTGAGAGTATCCTCCCTTTGACCATCAGGGTCACCATTCCATCTGTGTCCAGCAAGAAGACACCCCCAAACCCCGTAGCTTTAATATCCTTGACTTGTCACCTCTCAGTATCCTGTGGGTGACTCAGCTGTGTGGTTTTCTGCTCCTTGTAGTGTATCTAGAGTTCCTCAGTCCTGCCTGGCTTTCAGTGGTACACTCAGCCCAGCAGGGACATTGAGATGGTGGCTCAGCATGGTGTCTTCAATAATGATACCCAGGCTTTTCACACATGATGGCAGCTTACTTCTCAAACTGTAGGCCCACTGCACAGGCACTCATCAAACTTGCCAATATCCTGTTGGCCAAAGTGAGTCACAAGGTGAAGCCCAGCGTGGGAGGGAACCTCAGGGTGTGGATTCTAGAAATGTGGTTCACCAGGCCACCACTCAATATCTACTACTGCCTTAGCCCAGTTGACAGATACTAGATTTTCAGAAAGTCCTGTAAATGCAGCAGCCTAAAGAATGGAAAGCAGTCTGGCTTAGCACTGAGTACAAGTGATTCTTTCATGGACAGCTTGTGGTTAGGGCCAGGTTTCAGTCTCCTTTCTTCTGAGAGACAGCTTGGTGGGCAGCATGCCCCTGGTTCTGGCTTCTGTCCTGGCAGGGACTTGCTGTCTCCCCACCACCACCATATTGGCTTTCAGGGCTCCCTAAACCCTTGGGCCACCTGACCCTACTCTCACATAGGTTCCCAGTTGGGTGGGTGAGCTAACCCTGTAGTTGAGTTCTGGGTCAGGTCCAGGACAGGCATAGTACCTAACACTTAACACAGAACCAACACGCAGTACCAAGAACTTGGTCCCTTTCCTTTCATCTACAGTGGTATTGCTTATGATTGGGCATTAAATTCAATAAAGGATGGGAAGGTTATTTGTGTTGAAATTTTGTTAGAACAAAATTCTGTTTAGGTTTAACTATATGGACAGGCCATTTTTGTGCAACAAAAATCATGAGATTTCATACTGTTTCAATAGAACAGCAAAGTAACAGATTGCCATGGATCTAACATAACTGCTTACTGGTTTAGTGTTTGAGCTTGGCAGTTGATTAAGGCAACCTGGTAGATGCTGAGGGTGAAAGAGAGAAGAGTCTGCAAAAAGATGTTAGAAAATGAAGATAATAATATAAGAACTATCTGCCATAAAGACATTACCTAAATAAAGATTTTAGGTTATGCCATTGGTTTTGATTTCCCCATTTTGTATGGCTTGACTTCCCAGAAAGTTAAAAAATTGGATGGAAAAATTCACCCATCCATGTTCATGTATTGAATATCTCTAGTTTCTGTTCTTATCATTGATTTTTAAACTGAAGGAGATGATGGTGATTTAGTTTAGTGCTTAGCAATTAAACTATTAAGTAATTGGTTTTGTTTTTAGCTATTTTCATAACTCAAGTATTTTAACTTTTCAGATGCCAATTCTACAGAGTTTGACCCTAAGACCAGTCATCCCGTGGTGAGTTAAGTGCTTGGATCTCTCTGAGGCTTAGAAAAAGCTGGAAGGGGCTCAGAACAGTCGATCGTAGAAACAGGCAGTGAGAGTGTGACCCCCCTTCCCAAAGAACCTGAGGTCTTGTACTTGGAGATCCAACAGACAGGAAGAAATTCACGCTGTGAAATTCCTCACTAGTCTTTCCAATTCACCACAGAGTCTTTAAGACAGGAATCAGCCCAGCTACTTTGAGGGGATTCCTGATTAAAATGATTATCCATGCCCACTCCTCTTCAGAGCGCTTTATAAATAATACTAATGGGAAGCACTGATGTAGCATTTGTTCCCCGCAAGCCCCTGGTGTCAGCATGTTGTTAATGCATGTTTTCCCTAGCAGCCGTCCTGGGAGGTAGACGTGTGCCTAAAGAACTGCTATGGTGTAATGCTGATTTGTCTCGCAGTAACCAAAGCCTTTCCAGGTTGGCAAACCTGGCGGCTTATCTAATAGCAGCAGATTATGGCATCATCAGCTTCCTCTGTTACTGAGGCTCATTGGGAAGGACAGTGTCTTTATTCATCTTTGCACCCACCTCCTAGGAGTGACAGGCATGTTAAAAGGCATTTTTACCCCCAGCATTCAACAAATGTTGAGAACATAAGCTAGAGACTGTTTCTGTCATTGAGGACACTGACAAATGTGACAGAAAATATTCTTGATTTCTTGGCAATTGGACAGGACCAGTGTATGTTTGTTGACCTGCAACTGAAGTTTGCTAATGTGAAGACCTCAGGAGGGTGAAGTTGAAACAGTGGAGCCTGCTCATTCACAGCAGGCGCCATTTGATGATGGGGATTTTGCTTCTAAGGGAAGCAGCATTTGGTAGACTGTGTTTGTTTTCTGAACATCTCCAGGTCATAGAAATGCCAGAACACAACCCTGGGCAGATGGGCGGAACCATGAGGCTGGGCAAGCGGAGAACCCTGTTCCAGACCAAGAACTCCATCATGAGTAAGAGCTGCCTCAGCTCGGCTGTCCAGGACACTCGTCTTTGGGTGGTGCTGTGGCTCCCAAGAGCCAAGCTGGCTTTTGTCTTATCTTGCTTTATTTTGTTCTTGCTTTTGAGGTTCTTTTTCCCCCACCTGTTCACACTCTTTTCGGGTGCACCTTCATAGCTAGAGCAGCAGTGTGGATCTCAGGGAGGTCGCAGGTGATGCAGTCGGAGCACTGGGCTGTAGAGTCCTCCCAGGCAGATGCAGTTATATTATAGATCCATTGCAATCTGTTACTTTGCTAATATTGTTACATTGCAACAGTATGAAATCTCATGATTTTTGTTGCACAAAAATGGCAGGTTCATATAGTTCAACCTAAACAAAATTTTGTTCTAAGAATTACCCATAGATGTTACAGATTCAGGAAAATTAGCATTTTATTTTCAAATTCATTTTATTTCAAAGAGAAAAAGAGAAAAAATTTCAAAACACATCAATCAGGGCAACAGTGGTACCATTTGCTATTCTGAGTTTCTTCTGGCTCCAGATGAAGTTTAGGATTGTTTTCTGTGAGATACGCTGTTGGAATTTTGATTGGAGTTGCACTGAATCTCTGTAACAGTTTTGGAAGTATGGCCATTTTCACTATATTGGTTCTTCTTATCCAAGAGCATAGGATATCTTCATTTTCTAATATCCTCGTCAATGTGGGAGAAAAACAGTTAAGAAAACTATTTCATTACAGAGAATTTTTTTCCTTGCCCATTGGAAATACTCCAACCTTAAGTGGCAGAAACACCCTTGCGTCTGTGGGTTCTGTGGCGCCCTAGTTTGAGCACTGATCTTCATATCCGTCCAACACTGAGATGTTTTGTGACTTTGGTGGGGTCTCACTAGGCATCTGAAAGAGATTGGGCGAGGCAGCCCTTTTATATTAACTCCTGTTCACCCGCAACCACCAGGCAGTGACAGCTTTGATGGCTGTGAGGTGACCTGCATGCAGGGGTCATCTGAGCTATCTCCTTCCCCATGTGTTCTCGGGGGTTGGGAGCTGGCAGTCTGTTTTCCCAGGCTTGCTCCCAGCTGCAGAGTGAGAGCATGTGTGCCACAGAGGTAGTCAAACCCTGTTTCCATTTTTCTCCTCCTTAGTACAATCAGAAGGACCCAGACACCCAAGAATTAGTCTAGACTGTGGGAAGAGCAGGTGACCATGGTTGGCAGAATTGCAATAGCCTGGCTATGTAGTCAGTAATAAAGAGCAGGGTGGAAGCAGGATGCCATTGTGAAGGAGTCATTTGTGAAATCAAAAGTCCAACACCCAGCCCAGTTTTGGTTTTGTTTTTGTTTTTCCCAGGGAAGCTCTACGGAGACTTAGATTACTTGGAAGAGAGGCACCGCCATCGATTTGAGGTAGGACCTGAGTGTGGTCTTTTCTGTCCCTGGACAGACAGTAGTGGAGAACCCAGCATAATTGTTTTTCTTGCTTTGATAGGTGAATCCAGTCTTGAAAAAGTGCCTGGAAGAGCAAGGTCTGAAATTTGTTGGCCAAGATGTTGAAGGCGAGAGGATGGAGATTGTGGAGTTGGAAGGTAATTGCTTGGGTGGCTGTGTTTAATGGAGAACTTTATAAGGAAAATGTACTACTGTGCGTCTGGCTCCTGCCCTGGTGGGATTAGGAAGCAGCGCCTCCCTGAGGGGAAGGGTGTGGTGATGAGAGGTCTGGAGCGCTGAGAACTGGATTCCGCTGCATGGCCTTCTGTGAGCAGCCCCTTACCCTCAGCTGCTCCTGCAGAATGAAAGGCAGGACTTGGTGTCAAGTGAGTCACATGACTTAGGCTGTGCGAATCACAGGAGCTGGTGACTGGGATGGGGACCCTGAGCGTAGGCCCCTTAGCCTCGAGGGAACAGCAGTGTGAGTGAAAGGGTGCCAGGTCACTCATACTTTGGGGTTACCATTATTTAGATTCAAATGATGGTGTTACTTTCAAATAATTTTAGCACCTGTTTAACAAAATTTTTTCCTCCTCTTTTACATTGCATATACAATGTACATAATAGATGCTTTGAATTTCTCTTTCAGATCATCCTTTCTTTGTTGGAGTTCAATACCACCCTGAATTCCTGTCCAGGCCCATCAAGCCCTCCCCACCCTACCTGGGCCTCCTCCTGGCCTCAGTGGGGCAGCTTCCGCATTACCTCCAGAAAGGCTGCAGGCTCTCGCCCAGGTGGGGACATTGCTTTAGGAGCCAGCTCCTTGTTTTCTCTAGTGCTGTGGGGTCACTGACTCACTACAGTGAGGTGTCACACTGCTATTAGGAAAGAGCCACAGGTGCCCGGGTTGGGTGGGGTGCCACATGCTCCTCACATGTTATGCAAGCTCCCCCTAGGGTTTTCTTTGACTCTTCCCCCTCTCTGCTGCCTCTGGGTTCTAGTGATACTGAGCAGAGACCCCTGTGGTCAGTGTAAAGGCAACTGGTTTTCCACAGGACGTGAGCCCACACCCCTGGAAGATTTCTGCCCACTGCAACTTTCATCTCAACTAGTTACTCAGAGTTGGTGGGCAGCATATGAAGACTAGAGTATAAATTGGTGTGTCTCATGAAACTAGTAGAAAGAAATTCCTCTGCAGCTTCATGCTAAATACAATATGTAGTAAAGAGTTGAATTTCTACTGTGTGGACACATGTCACTGTGGTAGTGGTACCTGCAAAAACTGAGAAGTGAGGTTTCGGTGGGAGGTGATGAATCGACCTTCTGAATTTTACAGGGACACCTACAGTGACAGAAGTGGGAGCAGCTCTCCTGACTCTGAAATCACTGAACTGAAGTTTCCATCAGTAAATCACAACTGATCTGGTAATGTCAATTGATCCCCCCACCCCCCACCCCAGTACTGGGAATTGAATCTAGGACCTCATGCAAACCAGGCAAGCAGGCTACCTCTGAGCTACCTCCCCAGCCCAGTGATAGATTAAGCTTTGTTGTTTTTTTAAATGGTGATATACATGATGAGGGTGAAAGTTTTGTGCTAAAGTTGTTTATTTGCCAGAGAATGGAAGTAGTAAGGTTGGCATGGTCATGGATGGGTTGCACTTGGTGGGACAGTGGTGGGGAACATCAATCACTTTGCAGGTGTCTTGTGTCCCTCTTGCTGCATGCAAGTGCCACTCTGGCTACCTAGGTGGGCTGGATGCTTAGGCCCTGTTTCATGAAGCTGTGAACTTGAAGATCATGAAGGAGGTGACAGGCATGACAGTATGGCAGGTCATTCCACAGTACCTCACATCTTCATGGGGAAGTGCTTCAGAAAGATACTGTTGGCAAATAGTGTGATAGTGATTGCTGCTTATTTGAGAAACTCTGCAAAAGCTGAGCATTTTGAATGTTTGTGTTTGTAATGACGAGATTTATAAGTATCAAGTGCAGTAACTATGGCCACTTGTTGAATGTAAAAGTCAGAAGTGTACCTTGTAATCCCAGCACTTGGGGGGCTGAGGCAGGAGAGTTGCTATAGTTCAAGGCAATCCTGAACTGCGTAGTGAGACTCTGTTTCAGAAACAAACAAAAAAGAAAATAAAAAGCCAGAATTACAGATTGTGCCCGTGAGAGCATTGGAGGGTGAAGCATGTCAGAAATCTGGCATCTGAAATGAGACCAGGGATCTTACTTAGTAGGTCCTGACCAGCCCAGTGCTGAAGGCAGGTACTTGTCTCAAGTCAAGGCAGAGGTGGTTGTGAGGTCTTGAAATGTGCAGTTCTATAGGAATTACAGTTTTAGCTTTAATCATTCATCGTAGGCTGCTAGGACTGTTACCTCATGAAAAACAGGCATTGTTCCCTGTGACAAGTGACTTAAAAATTCTAACTTTTCTACTTAATATGCATAAAAGCAATATGTAATTGCTTTCTTTTCTTATTTTTTTAAACAGGGATGATTCAAGAGAACCTTTGATGGAGTTTACAGCTATGATTTTACATTTGGCTTTTGACACTTTTTATTTTATGGGTACATTTTAGATATACATAATGATCACATTCATCTTAGGGAACTTGTACCTGTATATGATACATCTTCATTCTTCTTTTTTTCCCAATTCCCTCCCCTCCCTTGACACTGCTTTTAAATTATGTTTTTATTAAGATTATTTTATTATGGGGAAAAGGCATTTGGAAAACTGTCACCTTGCATGTCCCATCATGTAGACTGGCTCCTGTGCCAGGACGCACTGCCTGTTGAGTGTACAGCTCCTTTCTAGTTCGTCGGTTTCTGAGATGAGAAACTGCACATCAAGTCAGGAACTGATGGCCAGGGCTGGTAGAAGGCCCATCAACCTTGCTTTTCCAACTACCTCGCATCATCATGGATTCGAGTGTATTTTGCCTGTTGCTTTCCTGTGGGTGCCTGGGCCATCACAGTGTGCCACACGGACTCGCCAAAGCCAGAAGGTCCTTGCAGCTTGTACCTCTCACGTCGATTGGTGCTGGTAACCTGTGTGTGTAGCTTGCCTCTAAGAGCTATGAAACCAGAGCTGAAACCTTAGTGCTGCTCCAAGTTGATGAGGACTCTTGGTGCCAACGATGGCTGGTCCTCATTATCCAAGGGGACAGTTTAATTTCATATATAGCCATGAGAAGCCTGTGTCTCTGAAGTGCGGTTTTAAAACCCTGTGCTGCTTCCTGTTCCTGGGGCTGGGGACACTCCTTGCATCAAGGGGTCACTTAAAACACCTTTGGGGAAACTGTCCCTAAAACCCTCTCATCTACAGACAGCTTTGACTTGAGGGTACTTTCTTCTTCCAGAATGGTGTTACTATAGGTGAGATGCAATATGAAGAGCTATTTTCTTACTGTGATGAAATAAATGGCACAGCCATGTGCTCACTTTATTCTGGCTGAGCTCAATGTATACTCTTAACTTAAGAAATAAACAATGCAGAATATGAGACCTGCTTGGTTTTTCATCTTGTCACTGGCCAGGTGGGAAAGTGGGAGCGCAGTCTCAGGGACACGAGGCATTCCTCCAGGGCAGCAGCTTCCAGGTAGTTGTCTGAGTATTTGGAACTAAAAGAGGTGCCTTTCCTGTTAATAGGAGCTGGGATTCTCCAACAGGGCTCTCCATCTTGGCTCTCGGGTGCTGGAAGATGAAAAGCAGCGTGGACACAGAGCTGTGTGACCAGGAGCAAGGGGGAGAGAGGAAGTACAGATTGCCATGTGCCAGGGCCCTGCATCTACTGGCCAGTGGACATGGGCACCTCACAAACAGCTGGGAGCAGCTGACCATGGACTGTCTTAGCCAGCAGCTCAAGCCTCCATGCCAAAGTAAAGTTGGTGGCAGTGGCACCTAGCCACTTTTTGGTACCATGTGCATTGTGTTGAGGCTCAGGCCTCAGGCCCAGCCGCTTACCAGTGGTAAAACCTTCACCTGCTGAAATTTGAGATTCAGGGTAGGAGAGGAAGGTATTTCTGTCCCACCAGTTAGCCCAGCTTATACCTCAGACCCAGAGAAGAACATTTCTGAGGATTATGAAGCCTGGACCAACATAGTGCCTGGCATGTGGGAAGTGTCCAGAAACACTGACTACTATTTTTTAATTTTGTTTTTTGAGAGAGGGTCTCACTCTGCAGTTTAGACTGGCCATGAACTTACTATGTAACCCAGGCTGGCCTTGAATTCATGGCTATTTTGCTTCTGCCTCCCAAGTGCTGGGATTACTAGGCATGCGCCACCACACCCAGCAAGTAATGGTTTTTTAAGTGTTTTTTATGATGCTGGCGATGAACTCGGGGCTTTGTGAATGCTACACAAATGCTCTATCACTAAGCTACACCCCCAGCCCAAGTTTTTTTGTTTTGGGGGTGGGGGTTGGACCCAGGGCCTTTGCACTGAGCTACATCTGCAGCCCTTTTTAAATATTTTACTTTGAGACAAGCCCTCACTAAATGGCTCCAGTTTGCCAATTGGCCTCCCAGAGTGCATGAATTATTTGTGTGCACCACTGCCCAGCTAGAATAGTGCATTCTTTATTCATGTAGCTTTCAAGCAGCTTGGTTACCCTGCAGCAGGATTTTGGTAATGTACATGCATCTATGATCACATTTGGTCCCTGTAACCAGTGTGAATGGTCAAGGCTGAAGTTGAATCCTGCTTAATAATGAGAAAACCAGGTCCCAGAGCAGTAGTGATTGCTTCAGATGTCCCGTCTGGCAAATGGGGTAAAGGCTTGGCTTCAGAGCTATTCTCTTCTGTGTCTGCTCTGTAGCATTGGCCAAGGACCTCCAGACCAAGGAAGTGTGGTGATTAGCCCCAGCTGTGTGAAACGCCCTGTTTGACAAAGGTCCATAATTTTCTGGTAGTTTAGACCCTAAATTTAGGGGTATCCTGATTGTTCACCAGCAAATATTAGGTGTCTACCACATACCAACTATATGTAGGTTCCAAACATAGACCAAAATCTCTGTCCCCTGAAATGTACATTTTAGTGGAGAAAATACCAATATGACTGCTATAGAGAAAGAATGGAAGCAGAAGAGGGTAAAGGAAGCCAGGAGGAGGGATGATTTAAAAAGGATAAATAGGGTTGAGCACAGACTTGAAAAAGTAGAGAAAGAATGGAAGTCATGCACCTATGTTGGGGAAGAGGATTCCAGTCAAGAGCAGCTAGTGCAAAGTCTCTTGAGTTGGTGTGGCTGGCACGAGAACAGTGGGAGAAGTTGAAGTCACAGGGATCTTTGCTCCAGATGAAGTGGGCATGACAGAATAGGCCTCTGTTTTACTCTCAGCTAGTGGGAATGGCTAGAGTGGGAATCCTTGCCAGGGGCCACAGAGTACCTGAGAGTGGGACTGATGCTCTGTGCCACAGCCAACATAGATGCAGGGCACTGCCTGATGATGACGAAATGCCCCTGCCCACCGTCACACAAAGTGCAGTAGAGAGGCAGGTGGTCTGTCCCAGGCACCTGGTCTTTTCAGACAGCTGAGCCAGAGACTGTGTTCTGTCCTCCATTGCTCTGTGGCAGGAGCCCCAGTTAGGCTCTGCCGCCCTGAGTAAGGGACTCTTCACACGGAGGATCTGGCTGGCTGACCAAGTGTCCTAGGCATAACCATTTGCATTTCAGAAGCATGTAATTGATTAGGAAGTTTTGACAATTACAAGTTCTAGCAAGTCAGGGTGGGGCCACAAGGTGTCCTGTTTACCCTCTAACCACAGCTATCAAATACGCTTTGCTGACCGTGACAGGTCTTCTCAATAGGACAGACTTCTTTCTGACCGTCTAGCAGATGGGAGTCATGAACTCCAGCTTGGGCAAAAGAAGCATTTAGAGAGGGTGATCGCGCAGCTGTAGGGTAACTGGTCAAGTGTGTTCTGAAAGTGAGGTGTGTTGGGGATGTGCCCAGAGCGGTTCTCAGCTCTGCAGACCGAGTCTGCTCAGGTGTAGCCACATATATGGCAGCTACGTGCAGTAAAGGAGAGGAGAAGGCTGGAGCTCCTGCTCGAATCTGTGAGGTCCAGGTGTGTTTTATTGCTGAGACTTAGTCCACTGGGACTCCCCACATGGCCCAGCAGAGCGGCACTATGCTGCCTGCCACCTGCTTGCTGCAGGGCCTCACAGGATGCAGCAGGTGCAGGACTCAGGCCGGTGCTGCCGCAGCTGCTGCTGAAGCTGCTCTTTCTCCTCTGTCAGCACCTTCACCTTCACCTCCAGCTTGGCCAGCTCTGCTGTCCACTTTGAGGGGACAGTGTGGCAGCAGATGGTCAGGCTGATGTTGTCCCCTCTCTTCAGGGATTCCCCCAGATGCAGTGCACAGTCCTTGGAGTTTCCTTGAAATTTAAAACTCCCTCCTCTTCCCTGGCCACTCAACAATGGATTCTTAACTGACCACTCTGGTATGGTGAATACCATGGAAACTAGAATACAGGCTTTTAGAGACTGGTTCCAGCATTCTGGGAAACTGGGGCAGGAGGATCACAGTCTATTCCAGCCTGGTAACTTGGTTAGACTATGTCTTAAAAATAAAAAAATGGTGATACAGGTCAGAGCAAAGGCATTGGGTTCAAACATCAGTACCAGAGAGACAAACAGAGACAGTGAAGATGGGCTTTAATCCAAGCCCTTGAGTCTGTTCATGGGGTGATTCAGGATCCAGACTGCTCACTAAGTGTCCAGAGGGGCTGGGCCCAGCCTACTCTGGCCTAAGCCCCCTCACCTGTCTGTACCACTCCTGGATGGCACTGACGGACAGTGGACCCTGGATGCTCCCCTCGCGCCGCAGGAACACCTCTCCCTGGTCAGTCTCATACAGCTGCGGCTCACTCTGGGCCTTGGGGGTGTGCACGGTCAGGCGGAGGACCTTGGCAAGGGCAATGGCAGGTCTGGCAGGGGCTAAACCTGTCAGTGGCAGCCCTAGTCCACCCACCCTGCTTCCTCACTGCGCCCTGGCTCCTCAAGGCAGCCTTGCAGGGCTCCTTTCCCCAATCTCCTGCACCCTCTACTGCCCACTCCAGACAGCATGGGCCACCATCCTGTTGGCAATGGCAGATGACAGGCCTGCCTGTCCTGCAGACTCACCTTGAGGGGCACGCTGGTGGCAGAGACACTAATAACAGGGATGAAGGTGAGGGCGTAGGCATCAGGAAAGACCTGGGGCTTGAAGCCCTGCAGGAGAGAATCCACCAGTAGACGTGCACGGTCCTCATCACGGTAGCTGCAGCGGATGCCCTGTACCAAGCCATTGTCCTCAACACCCACGAACAGGCTGCCACCCTCACTGTTGAGGAAGGCGCACACATAGCGCCGTACATGGTGTTTGAAAGCCAGGTTCAAATACTCCCCGCTTCCCCGCTTGAATTCCATGTTCCTTGTCTCGCTGCCCAGGAAGGCTCTCTGGAAGAGCTGCTCCTGGCCCAGGATCTCCTGGTGTGCGATGGCGCTGTCTGAGCACACGCCCCTGGGCTGGCTTTGGGAAATCTGCCGCTGCCAGGCCCAGGGCCTATTAGGTGAAGAATTTGCAGGCCAAGCTGGCAGTGGCACACCAGAGCCTGGAATGGGAATAGGGCTGGGGCCCGGGCTTGGGCCACTGTCCTCCTGCTGGGATAGGGATTGAGAACAGGGTGTATGTGTCCAGGAAGAAGTCAGGAGTTCCTGCCTTGAGACAGACTGCCACACCTCCATTGCACTCCTGCCTAAGGTCTAGATCCATGGGCATCTGATCTCCTTTCTGGCTGAGAGACTCCACTCTGCCCACCCTTCTGTGGCCAATGCGGGACCCCATAGTGAATCAAGGGTCTAAAACAGCTTCTGGGCAGGGCTCTCCCTGGGTCCTCAGGCTGTGACATGCCTTTATGGGTATGAAGGATGTTTTTTTCTCTGGGCTGGGAGCTGGCATGCCTGTGAGCAAGTTTTTTTCCCACTTGGATTACAGATAGGCTTGAGGCCAAAGCCCAAATGATTTCAAAGTTACCCCAGCTCCTTAAGGTTGCCTATACAGAGTTGCAAGTCCCTAAACTGGGATCCACCCCTTTCTTGATCTCGGGGGAACCTCTGCCTGCCACTTCTGGGGGTGCTGGCACATCCTCCTGAATCTTAGCTTTCCTCTCCCCTCCTTTTTATTCTGCTGTGTTCCAGGGCACTGGACACTACAAGTCCTCAAGACCACTTCACTAGCTTGGGCCTCATTAGTCTGTCTCTCACCAGACCCCTTTCCCCATCCATCCTCCTTGCCCACTCTAATGCAAGTGAAATAGCATTTCCCTCTAAAAGCCTTACCCTGGTTCTGGGCTTTGACTGCCTCCCTGGGCCTACGAGCTCAATGTGGGCTGATGCATGGAGAGGAGGGGCACTGCGCTGCTAGCCCTGCAGTTCCCCAGGGAAGATAAAACTCTCAGTCTCAGAAACAGGATCAGACAGGAAAGCAGTTAGTTATACCTGCGTCAAAAGGTGCCATAGAACTGTTTAGTTTTGCATGTTTGCAGCTCAAGGAGAAGGAAAAATGAGATCATCTGTGTGGTGACCTCCAGCCCCCAGGAAACCCAGTCCTGCCTTCCCTTGATCAAAACTGTGGGACCTGGGCCCTGCACAACAGCCCTGCTTCCTTCCTCAGCATCCCTGCAGCCTCCAGCCTGGGCTTAGGGACAGCAAGCAGCCTGCCCTGAGCTATGACATCCTTTCTTCTCCATTGCTTTGTATGCACCAGTCCTTCTGCCTGCAGTGTCCTTTCCCCTGAGTGCCTATTCATGTTCCTAAGTCCCAATCTGAATTTCATATTCCCTGTGAATTTGTCCCCAACAAGTAGTAAAAACCGACCTGTGTCCTCCAGAGCCACCTCAGCTTTGTGACTGATGGTATGTGGCTTTGCACAGGGGTGGAGGGCAGGGTCCAGGTCTCTAGTTTCTGCATTACTCTTCCCAGCACAGAGTGGGTGTTGGCATTTGTCCACCAAACAAATGAAGTGGGTTGAGGAGAAGACTCCCGTGTGCCTGGGCTGCCCTGCCCTGGAGTGGGATGCAGAAGAGCCAGGGAGGAGCCCATGCTTGGCCTTTCTTCATGAGGCTCTGCTGGAAGTATCCCTAATGGCCAGAGTGGGTCTGGGGAAAGCAGCAGTATCAGCTTCAGGTCAGCCAAGCAGCAGCAGTCCCCTAGTCTAGATTTGTCCCCAGGCCCTCAGGACATTTAGACACAGGCTCTTCCCCAGGGCATCTTTGGAGCTCCCCTGGGAGAGTCTCACTTACCTCTCTGTGGTTTAGGGGCCCCCACCCCTCACTCAACACCAGCTCCTTCCCATGAGCCGTCAGCTCCTTGAGGATCAGCTGTTCCTCCAAGGCCATCTGCAGGTGCCAGTGGAGGGAGGCCAGGGTGGCCTTGTGGGCAGCCACCCGCACCAGTGCATAGGCGTTGCGTGGTTGCCTTACCACCTGGATATGCTCCCATTTCACAGGCAGCTCCAGCCGCTCCAAGGTGTCTCGCAGCAGGCAGGCAAGCACAGGCACTGAGAACTGGGGGTTCAAGTGGCCCACATACAGAGTGTGTGTGCCAGGGACCACCTCGAGATACAAGTCCTCAGGTGGGGACTCTCCTGGGGGGAGCTTTGGCAGGGGCTGATTGTCCTGTGACTCCATAGCCGACTCCCGAAATTGTACTTGTGCTGATCCCTTCCTGGTGGCTATGGGGGTCTTCCTCAGAAAGGATTCTGAGATTCCTTGCTGCTGGCGGCTCTTCCCAGAGCCCAGAGTCTTCTAGGGGATCCAGTGGTGCTAAGGCTCCTGGAAGGCTCACAGACTGGCAGAGGTTGGGCAGGTCCTGAGAGAAGGACGGGAGAGGGCCAGGAGGAAGGGACCTCCACCCACCTGGGGCCTAGAGCAAGAAAGAATTTGATAGAACCGAGCCAGACCACAGAGCCTGTAGGCAGACCAAAAGGATTTGCCCAAAGGAGCAGGAAGGACCAGAACTCAGTCTCTGAGGGCCCCACTTACCACATCCTCTCAGTCCTCCAAGGGTCCTGTCTTTTTCCCTCCCCAGTCCACAGAAAAGGGGCCTCCTAGGTGGCCTTGAGATTTCCTGCCAGCTGGAAGAGTTTTGCTGCCCCCAGACACCAGCACCAGAGAAATCTTTGAAGAGGGGCTTTTGGAGAAGAAGCCTTAGTCCAGTACTCAGGGGTGGACAGCAGCCCCTGTCTGCTTCTTCCACCTGGTCTAAAACCAGCTGTGAGATGGGAAAGGCTCTGTACTTGGCCAGGGCTGTGTCCAAGGGTTATATTTTTTGGCACACTAACAAAAGCTATGTCCCCTCTCTGGAAAGATAGCTTTTGCATACATACATATAATTGGAGGAGGCCCAAAACTCAGAGCTGGGCCACTGCTGCCTGCCCCAGGCCCAGGAACCTTGCTTCTGAGCAGTGCACACAGGCACACACATCGGCCATCCACTCACCTCACACGCCCAGCCTCCAGCTTGTGCAGACCTGCATCTTTTCAGATTGGATCCTAGAGGGCCTGGGAGCCATCATGGCTGGGGAGGGGACATTCAAGGCAAACAGTAATGGGAGGCCTAAGACCTTCATGTCCTGTTGGCTTCTGGGGATTACAGGAGATGGTAGACCTGACCTCTCAGAACTCCCTGCCCCTAGCCAGCTGCTCTCAAAGTTGTTTGAGCTTGGCCTGGAGGCAGCAAGACCTGGGTCCCAGGAAGTAGGCGGGGCCAGCACAGCTGCCTCTGTGATCTCATGAGGGTCAGTAATGCTTTCCCTGCCTGCCACAAGCAGGGTGGAGTCAGGAAAGTCAGTGATTCTCTTCCCTCAGCCACCAATGGCTTAGCTACACACTGTACAGAGATGCAGCTGCTCACCTGCCCTACAGTGTGGCCATGGGGCCCCCTAGGCAGTGTCCAGAATCCATTATATTGTCCCTCTCCAGGTCCCAGTGCCCATGCAGGCTAGCGCTTGCTACCACTTTTGGCTTTGTTGCCTAAAGCCTTCACCTCCCTCTTTGGTCACTAATCCCAGGATTCACTGAGCACTGACCAGGTCTAGTTTCTCCCAAAACTGACTGAAATGCACAGACTGGGGTCCAGGGCTTCCCAATACTAGGCTTTTTTCTGCTGCAGACAGTGCTTGAGGTCTATAAGAGCCCTGGAAAGTTGGTTAAGCACTGCCATCTCCTTTGCAGGTTAAAGCCATCCTTGTTCTTTGACTAGAACAGGACTTGGTGATATACCTGTTCCTCAGGGGTGGGGACTTTGGTAAATGCAGTTCACACACTTTCCCACACTGCTTCTGGAAGCCCTGACCATGGGGATTGAGGGTGGGGGCCACTAGTGATATTTCAACTGAAGCATAGTGATGGCTGCTTTCCTCACAGGCAGCTGTGCCCAAGATGTTTCTGGAGTTTGTTTCTCAGAAGCCTGGGTGCAGGGAACTTGAGAAAAGAGAGTATGGGGGCAAGGAAGGGCTCTGCCCCATGTGGTGGCAGTATGAGGTTCTAGGGAGAGCAGGCAAGTGCCCTCTGCTTGCCTAGCCCTGCAGCCAGCTCTGCCTCCACTCTCCACAGCTGCCCGAGTCACGGAGGGAGAGCCTAAAGCTCTCCATACTTCTCTGCCCTCCTTCAAGTCTTCTCTGACTCTGCTATCCAAGAGCTGCTCTTGCAACAACCAGCCAAGGAGCTGTTTAGCCAATGAACTCCAGTTGCATTGGGTATACAGAAAGAGACGGTTGACCATGAGAAGGACGCTGGTGGATGACGCACGAACACAATCAGAGCCATTCTCCTTATCTCACAGCCTTGCCGGCGTGTGGCTGTCCTGTGTGAGACACCCCTCACTGATCTCAGTCACTGTTTTCTGTTCTTTCTGGCAGATCTCTTTCAAGCCACACTATCGTCCAACTCTGAAAGCCTCTGACAGCCTTATATGAGGTGTGCATCAGTTCCCTTCTTTTGGGAAATTGGGGTAAAAATTGTCTTTTACTAAGAGTACTAAGTACATTTAAAAAAAATTTAAATTCAGAAATGCATTGCATAGGAACCGGGCTATTTACAGCACCCTAAACATTGTATGGCACTTTGCAGGCAGCTCACTGCGGTGCAGAGTGGGGGACATGCAGTCCTTTCTCATCCTCACACTTGCTGTCTGTGATCTGACTGACAAAGTCCCCTGGGCACTGAAGAAAACCAAACCAAACCAAACCTGGAATTTAAGGCTATGTAGGAATGTGAGTTGGGGGTCAAAGGTGGAGGACACAGATCCGCGGTGGAATGCCCCTTCATATTACCTGGAGTGTCCCCTGGGGTCCATATGGCCACTACTGACAGATATCAAGATGTCTGCTTTCCTTCTGCCTTCCAGCTCCCAAATCAGAGTCCATACTAATATCCCGGGAAGCCAGTGAAGAGGCAGAGGACAGGGGAGGAAAATGAGCTCAGTCACTTGTGAGAGGACAGGGATGTTAAAGAGCAGCCTCTGGGGTACCATTGATGCAGTCTTTGGGATCCTGGGACCTGTGTCATTTCAGTCTTAGTTTTGAGTGTCCCTAATGCATAACACCAAATTCCCGTAGAGAGATTCCAATTCTATCCACTCACAGGCTACCTCTGAGACTTGAAGGGCTCAAGCCCACTCTGAACTACTTGTGGTTGGCTGCTGGCTTCCAGGAGTATCTGTAGTGGTTTTGATACTGAAGATTCAGGTACAGAGATCTGGTACTTGGCTGTGACTGTCCTTCAGCTGGGACTGGAAGCCTCATGGAATGTGGTGGGAAACCAGTTGCAATGACCTGGGGTAAGTAATAGGGTAAGCAGGTTGCAAAATGCTGAGGGCCAGCAAGGTGGATGTGTAGTGCTTTGACTGTCTCTTCTCAAGTTTCATACTTTCAGCTGTGATCAAAAGTTATAGCAAGTCATTTTTAGGCTCTTCCCAAAGAGGGATTGGAGCATCCAGCAGGACCAGTGTGCCCTCTTGGCCCACCAGTGCCTGTCCTGGATAAAGATCTGGAAGTTCCACAAAGACCAGTGAGAGCTGCTATGGACTTTCCTGCTTAGGACTAACAATCTGGACAGTGGAACAGTGGAGAGGACATGTCATCTGGCTAGGGGGATGGAGGTACCAAAGATGAGGGGACAGGAGGTTCCAGAAATGGCTCTGAGAAGTCCTTCCTTGACAAGTCTTAAGTGGAGTCTAGGTTCTTCTGTTACTTTATTTCTGGCGGTGCTAGGGATGGAACCTAGGACCTAGCACATGCTAGGTAAGTGCTGTACTCCTGGGGTACATTCCCACACCCTGACACTTGCTGTTTCTTAAGTACTTGGTGTTTTCCTCCTGATCTGCTCAGCACTATCAGTGTTGCTGCATGTGTGCATGATGCTGAACTCACGAGGGGTCTGTCTCTGACTTGTACTTTCCCACATTTTCTCTGCCTCTGCAGGCTGCTGCTGGAGTTCTAGGGTACAAGGGATGGCCTCTTCTGCACTGAAGTGACAGTGTACAGGGTCTGCTAAGGCCAGCCCCACTGCTTTACAGACTTCTGGTTATCACTGGAAGGCCTTGCTTTGTGAAACTATTTCATTATCTGAGGCTTTTGGTTTTATTTTTCTTAGCATTCAATTCTGATTTTAGAGGTTAGAGATTAACAAGTCCTTTTCTTCCTGTATAAATAACCTTTGGTTACCTTTCTGTTTTTATTCCCTAGGAAACAATTGCTTCAAGGCACTATTACGTAAGGTGAAAACGACTCCTGGTTATAAATTATTCATTCAATTATTTATACTATGGACATACCATGGTTTTGTTTGCAGTGATTTAGAAGGCAAGTTCCTCACTTGCCTTCCAATCCTCCCTCAATGGAGTTTAAAGAGACTTAGTTTTCTTTGGACACAATGCTTGTAAACTGATGGCTTGTACTCTTGTTAACTGGGCAGCCATGGAGAATAGCTCTTGAGGACTGTAACCTTCACAAGGATTGACCCTGGTCTTAGGGGCCCACTTGCACTGTTCTGCTGGAAGGCTGTTTCCTGTCACAGTGAATGCCATGCCAAGCCTGGGCCACGAGAGTCCTGAGTTTGAATGGATCCCTGGTTCTAAAGTGTAGACCCTGGTGGGAGCAGGCAATGTGAGGGATTGCACCTGTGTTTAGTTATGGGGTTTGAGGAAAGTAACTTCATTTCTCTAAGCTTCCACCGCACCTTAGCATGGGGGAAAGTAGTTATATGTTTGGTGCAGGGTTTACAAAAGATAATGCACACAACTCAGCACTTAATAAGTCCTCCAAAAACCATTCGCCAGTAAGTTGTACTCTTGTTGACAAGAGGGACGATGCGGTGTAGCTGTTTTGCTCCATGACACCCGGCTTTGTAGCACATCTGGCCTGCTGCATACACTGGTAGATATTTCCTGGGTCTCTTGGATGAGAAGTTCACTGGCAGGGTTTGATCGGCCTCTGTGGGAGAATCCTGAATGAACACCACAGGCTCCAACCTCCAGGAGTGTGTGGAAAACATGCTATTCTAGTTTGGCAGGCTTGATGCTGACTGCTTTAGTGTGACTGGTTAGAACCTCATAGTGGCCAAGTGGAAAGGATATTAACCCTTAGTTATATTGTCAGAACATAACTAAGAGAGCTGGCCAGGCCCACATATCCTCATCCAAACTCTCACAGCCAGGTGGGCCCAAAAAAGGGGAAGAACCCAAAACCTCACTGCAAACAGATGGGCTGGCTCGCACTGTTTTGGGGTCAGATTCCTTGGTACTTTCCTGCCTGTGTGATCTGAACTTGTTTCTTTATGAGTTTGTTGTGAGAATGAAGATAATTTAAATTCCTGTAGAGCAGTTTGTGTTAGTGTTATGACTAAGCCAGACTGTGCTGAGCAGCTGCTCCCTTCACCTGCTCTATCTATCTTCAGCAAAGCACACGCCCTGTGGTGAGCACAGTGTGTGGCCCTGGGCTGAGTGGTGGCCTCTGCTCAATGTAGTGGGTACAGTGCAGGCTGCCTTGCACTGTCCTCATCCCAGGAAGGTGAGAGTGCACCATGCAATGGAGGACCCTTGGAACAGATGCCCAGACACTGCTTCCCACCCTCCTTGGTGCAGCCGCGTGCTCATTACTGTGTAGCGCATGACAGTGGGGCCCTTTGAGGGCAGAGGCTGGATTCATACACCATCTTTCAGGGGCCCTGTGTGGTTTTGGGGCTGGAGGGCATTCGGAAGACAGCCAGTTCTTTATGATTGCTGAAATTAGAAGAGCTCTGAGGCATCATCTGGTCCAAGCTCCTCATTTTAGGTATGAGAACACCAAGACCAAGTAAAGGGCAGTAACTTGCTCACTGAATACACAGCAATTTAGCTGTCAACTGATTAAAAAGACATTGGCACCTGCATTGGTTTTTATTTATAAACAAGTTGACATAAAATAAGTCCAGATGGCAACAGGAGCAGCTGTGCTGCTGACTTGCTTGCAAGAAAGTACATGGCCAGTGGAAGAACTGAACCACTGTAGCTGCAGACTATTCCCTCCCCAACCTTAGAGTCTGCTTAGCCTAAAATCCTTAGGCTCAATTTTCTGCAGCACCTCTGGCCAGGGCAAGAAGCAGAAGTGGGGACAGTGAAGAAATGCCACCATCCCACAGGTGGGCCTTTGGCTGCAAAGAGCCCAGTGGGGAAAGAGGGGAAGATGACAAGACCCTTTCTTCTCCATGTAGAGCACTAGGTCTGTACATTCCAAAAAGAAAGTGCCCTAGGGCAGGATCCACTGAAGAGAGGACATATCTATCTAGGGAGCTTCTTTGGGATCAGGGAGGTGTGGTTTCCCTCCTTCCCAAACTCAGGTGTCTGGTGCAAGAGAAGCAGTAACCAGAGGGTTTTGCCCAGGTGCCAGAAACAATAAATTAGCAGTAAGAAAAGACATAATTTGTTATTTTAAAGGTAGGGGTTGGCACCATGAGTTTGGAGTCTGGGGATCTGGTGAGAAGACAGGAGGTGGGAAGTGCTGGGACTTCACACCAACCCCAGGAAGTGGTGAGGGGCCTGGGTATGAGGGTCTTCTGAGACCCCATGGCTGGCCTCTTCCATAACTTAGAAGATGCTCAGTCTAAACTCCTGGTGAGAGGACAGCAAGGCCTGAGAAATAAATAGAGGGGACTCAGCCACTCAGGGTTGAGGGGAAGAGCAATGCCAGCCATAGGCCCACATTCTCCCCTCCTTGGTCCTTCATGGAAGGAGATACCATGGTAGGAGGGGGCAGCAATGGTGGCTCCACACAACCTCCTGGAGCCCTGAGATGGCCCAGAGTCCCACTGAGGCACCTGGGAATAGGCTGGTGACCCTCCTTTCTGGGAGAAGAACACCCGATCTGCCTGACCACTGGGTTGTGTAGGCTGTGCGTTCCATTTAGAATTTGCCCTGCTTCAGTCGGTCAATGTGGAAGCAGAGTTTGAGTGCTGGCCCCAGCTTCAGCCCCATGTACTTCATCATCATGTCACTGCGCAGCAGAAGCAGGGCCTTGCCATCGATCTCCTGGGGGACAGAGGAGACAGAAGGGAGAGTGCTGTCAGAGCCTGGTTGGTCTGACTTCCCCAGGTACTGACTATGGGCCTCCCAAGAAAGTCCCGACCACATGGAGTGCAGGGGACACTGCAGTCTGCCTGTTCTTTTCAGTCATGGACTAAGACCCAGTGGGTTAGGCTCCTTACATATCTGGCACCAGCTTACTTTTTCTGCTGCCTGGGAGTTCTGCCCTTCAAGTCTCTGAAAGCCAGCTCACCTCTCCCTCTAAGAAACCTCCAAGCCATGTACCTCCATCAACCATTTATACCTGTGATGCCAAAACCTTTTAGAGCTTTCATTGATAACAAACAGCCAGCTGTGGCATGTGTGCCATAGGTTCACCACCACTGGTTTATACTGACCCTTAACTGATATTCTGTGCTATATCACCTGTTCTGAGGAGCAGAGGCCTCTCTGAGCTGCATCAAAAGAGGACTCATAGAAGGGCAGTGAGATTTCCAGGCCTGCTTGAGAGCTCACTACAAATCCACATGGCTTAAAAGATTTGAAGGTTCATTAACAGGTTCTCAACCTGCTCTGAGTGGCTGCAGGGGAAGAACAGTACCAACCAAGAGCAGCTGTAGTCACAGGTTTGAGCCCAAAATCAGGGATATGGTCAGAGCATAGGAACTGGGAGTAATTCCTAGCCATGGAGCCCTTGATGAGAGTGCAGGTTCACAGAGGGACAAGCAGCTGATGAAGGACTGATAAAGTAGGGACTAGGGGATTAGGGATTGTTTGACTTGGGTCGAGGCCTCTGATTTTCACACGAAGCACTCCTGGGAAAGCAAGCACTCCTAGAAAAGAAGACTCAGGTCCCTTAACCCAGAACTGAGCCTCAGGCCATAAACCCAATAGGAAAGTGGCTGAATCAGGTCCTACACTGAAAGAATGAGGTGAACGCAGTGCCCAGTGAGGTCTGTCTGAGATTCCAGATCTTATTTCTAAATTTTTATGGCATCACTCATGTTCTGTTTCAAGGAACCTGGAAGAAATAGACGAAGAGTCTATGTATCACAGCAGCAAAATTCCCAGCAAGCATGAGAGAGGGCAGGGAGGGGTACATACATGTTTGCGGAACAGGTCAGCATGGGGTCCAAGCTGAGGATCAGCCTCCCGGACAAACTGCATTACATCCTCTACTGTCCACAAGGAAGGGTCTTGGCCATTTAGTCGAGAGGGATCCCGGCTTTCCAGGTATCGGTCTGACCCTGCAGAACAACGGGCACCAATCATAATGCACAGGGGCTGGCTGGTATATCTCCATCCACCCCCCATGCTCATTTAGTGGCCTTAAAGAAGGTGATGCTCAGAGCAGTGTGAGAGCTGAGCAGAGGAACAGAAGCACCCTACGGAGTAACGAGTTTTTCCACACAGGGAAAGCCAAATCTTTATTCTGCAGGGTAGAGCTGATTGTTGCAAGCGATCAAGAGGAATTTTGTGCGCAAAGGCTGCAATTCAGCCTGAACTTGAGATATGAATGCCAATGATGTAAAGGAATCACTTGGGTTCGGTGAAGGAGGAGGGGGTATACTGCTTGTGCCTTAATTCTGGGAAACATTTTTAGAGAGATACTAAGTAACTGAGAAAGACTAGAGCCAAATCCTTGGGAGAAAAACCTTAGCAGATAATACTCTGGGCCTTCCAATGCCTGGAGAATAGGTGACCACATTACAAATCTATACACTAAGGCAGGGTTTGCCTTGGTTATAGGAATCTCAATGTTAATTTTGTGCTTTGCTTGTATCTTCTCAATCTTGACAAAAATAGAGCTCTTCCATTTTCCCTATGGGATGGATATATGAGATCTCTGTATTTTGATCATCCCTTGCCTAAAACGAGCCTACTTCTCTCTCTTCAATTCTTCCTTTTCTTCAGGCAAACTCCAACTTAGCTAATAAGGTGTGAACTTCAAGGATGAGCTCCTTTATGAAACTTTTTTGTTCTAATCCTGAAACAAATGATCTCCCAAAGCATTTACATCTTGTGCTTGTTTATCTCACCACCACCATAGTGATCTATCTGCTATGAAGCAGCCAAAGAAAAATTTAAAAAGCAGTAATTAAATCATGTCAGTCCTCTCTACAAACTCCTGGCAATGGACTCTCACTGCACATAAAATGAAATCTGAACTTTCTGTGTGACCACAGGATGAGAGGCATTCTGTTCTCTAGATTTTCCTTCTTATGGCCTAGTTTCACCTCTCCTCCCAGTTGAATGAGATACACTAGCCTTCTTTCTACTTCCTGCGTGGACCAAGTTTTTATTCTGTCATTTATTTGGAATGTCATTGTCCAGACGTTTTCATGCCTGACTCAACATTTTTGTTTTATCACTGATTCCTCAGAGAAGGCTTCTCTGATCATTTTCTCACATAGTTTAGTTACCCTTAGCTTTTCTACCGACAGCACACATCACCATCCCGAAAAATTTTATGTACTCATTTATTTTATTTTTATTATCTTACCCCCTATAGTATGTAAGCTGTATTATGTTCCATGCTCTGTTCCTGACATATAAAGAGTGCCTAGCCTGCTGCAGGCAGTATTTAAGCACACTGATTTAATGAATCAATAACTGTCTTACTTTTTCTGACTGTCTCACCAGACAGTGTCTCTACTCAGGCAGGAAACTTGCTTTACTTACATCTGTATCCCCAGCACCTGGAGATGCCCTGTTCCATAGATATTAAGTTTCAGAAGGATAACTAGATATTAAGTTTCAGAAGGATAACTGGTTCATAAATGTAGAATCTACCCTTGTTTTCCTTTATTCTGGGTCTTGGATCTAAAAGGCATGGCAAACTTAAATAGCCTATCACAGCCCTTTTTTTGTGTGGAAGAGATTCTGGCAAACTTTCTTTCAAGTTTGAGGTTAGGAGTGACCAGACCACAGAAATGAGCTAAACAAGCATGGTGAAGTAGAGCCACAGAAATTCCAGTGTCCTTTCAGAGGTGTTAATGGGCAGGAAGTTGGAGGAGGCTCTGTGAACTCGGTTACTTTGCCCTGCTGCAAAGGTATGCTGTGATGCTATGAGAAACTGATTGCAGAGATCCTGGAAAGCGGAGGAAACATGCGGAGGTAATCTATATGCATGAGTGTGTTCTCTTTCCTCTAATCAGGGTCTAGGAGAGACACACACAGACAACAGTATTTTACATACATACACATCGAAGGTTACACAGATACACAGACATTCACATCCCTCCCTATTGACTGAATATCTGTGTTCCTCCCAAATTTATATCGTGAAATCCTAACCCCTAAGTGGTATTATTGAGACCTTTGGCTAGAGCCCTCATGAATATTAGTATTCTTCTTATGAAAGAGATCTGGGAGAAGTCTACTCTTCAGCTATGTGAGGTTACAATGAAAAGACAGTCTTTCTTTACCAGGTCTAAAATCAGACACCAAATCTGCTGGGAACTTGAGGTTGGACCTCCAGCCTGAAACTGTTGTTTGTAAGCCACTTGGTTTAAGATACCTTGTTATAGCAGCCAAAATGGACTTAGTTGATTCACATATACAATACTATCATATATTTATGTGTCTGTCAGTCAGCCTGCTCCCATTAAGACATAAATTCCATGAAAGCAGGTGCTAGGAAGCTGTAACTTAGGAAGCTGTGATGGTTAGGAGGGGATCCTTGCAGTGATGACAACTGAGTGAATACCTGAAGCACAAGACGGATTGGGGTGTTTAAAATTACCAGGAAGGTCAGTGTGCCAGAGGGATACGAAGGAGGGAAAAAGTATGGCAGGAGAAAATACCTAAGAGACGTGTGTACTGAAGGGAGGAGGGACACAGAGGCACAGATAATAGTGAACTTTGTATGCCAATGAAAACCACTGGCTTTTTTTTTTTTTAGTGACAGGTATATTTCAAGCAGGCAATGGCATGTTCCAGTTTACAAAAGGGATAGCTTTTTTTTTTTTTTTTTGTGCCAGGGATGGAACTCACAACCTCACATTTGCCAAGCAGGCACTTATTGAGCTGAGCTAAACCCCCGGCCTGCCAAAAAGGGATCACTTTTACAGTCTCTGTTAGTTATAGACTTCAGAGGGGCAGGCAAGGACAGAACAAGAGAAATCAGTTATAAAGGAAGCTATAAAATAATCCAGGCAAGAGACAATGGTGGCATACACCACAGTGGTAGTAGATAAAAGCTGTCACATGTGAACAGTATTCTATAAATTATAAAGAACCCCACCATTATCAGTGTATGTGACCTTTAAAATAGCCTCTGAAGAATGTATCATCACTGTCTTTAGAGAGAAGAAAATTGAGGCCCAGAGAAGCAAAGTGACTTGCCCAAGACCACCCAGCTGGAAAAGAGGTAAGTTGTGCTCTGTCTCTATTGTCTCCTATTCTCATTTCTGCAGACAGCCTATCTCAGGGCCACCACTCATGCCAATGTGTACATATGGCAGCTGCCCTCTGATGAAGGCTGACTGTCTTAGTCCAAGAATGACTAAGGCAGGTGAGGAACATTCACAAGAGGCCAGACTAACAAATATATGCCTAATTGCCTGGATTAGTGAAATAAGAAAAGGGATAAAGTTAACATCTAAATTCTTTGAGAAAACTGTAGAGCCAATAAGATAGTCTTCTAGCCTTCTGAGGTTCTGCAGGGTCAAAAGAGGTTTGGTTTCTGACCTGGCAGACAGACTCACAAAGTATTCCAAAGGAAGAGTGAGGACCATTAGTGGTGATCAAGCCATGGAAGGTTAGGAATCATGATGGACCCTACCAGAAGCAGGACTGGGGAAGATGACAGTCACAGTAATTCTCTACATACCTGGGGAATGATTTAGTTTCAAAAATGACTCCATATCCCTTCTTTCATTTGATCCTTTTAACACTCCTGTGACAAGATCAAGTTGGTATAAACATTTCCATTTTCCACAAGAGGAACATGTTGCACGTGGGAAGAGCTGAGAAGTGACAGAACTTACACAAGTCTCAAGACAAGGGAGCAGAGACCATAATTGGTTCTTAAAGTCACTGCCCTTGAAAGCTTTTTGTACTCCTCTATACCACCTGGCTGGGTTGAGTTGCACCACAAACTTCTCCCCTTGCCTCAGTCTTCATGAAAGCTCTCTTTCCTGAGCTACCTTTCACTGTGGACCTAGCTAATTTAGCCTTTTTATTTCACCCATCATATTTTGCTTGGCTGGGGGTCTGAAGGTGGCCTTATCCTGGTTTCCTATTGCTGCTTCTATACTATCCTTCTATGAAAGCTCATGCTTGTCAGAGATCAAACATGTTCCCAATCATCTACTCTTCCTGGTCATTGTTATCTATAGATCTTTGGGTTACCATCCCTTTATCATATGAAGACTTTTTGCTACTTAAGTTTATTTCCTTCTGTCCCACCCAAATTCCTGCCATTATCCCCAGGGGCATCCTTCAACTACCATGCCTCCAGTGACTTTCATTGTCTTCTTCTTCGAATATCTACTGCCAAGGCCACTGCCTGGTTCTTACCACCACGTGGAACAAATCTACTCCAAAATTATAAAATTCCATTCTCTGATGCAAATTTCTCCTTTTTCCTACTCTCTGGACACTTCTGTCCACTATAACCATTACATCATAATTTTCTTTAGATTGCCCAGAACTGGTGTGGTCAATCATCTGAACTGCTCTCTCTAGCTCCACTGATTTCCTTGCCTTCTTTCCCATTACCTGCCTCATCTTGCCCTAGCAGCTTGTCGTAAAATCTTAATTCTCAAATCATCTTCTCATTTCATATCTAGGTTGTTAAGAACCACAAAAGGAAATCATAGATCTTACAAAGTGACAAACTGAAAGGTTCTTGCCCTAGTATAAATAACTGTACAGTTATGGCGGTGGTCTAACATGGCAGAAGGCCAAAGTGGGAACGCTTATCACTTCCTCCTTCTTCTTCATCCCTAATTACAACTCCCCTTCCTGTTTGCACACAAGAGAAGTCCAATCAGTTCTTCACAGGTCATCAATATCCGACCCATGTGCCACTTCCCATCAGAGGTCATATAACCCATTGCCTCTTTATATCTGGTCGAAGGAGATAGCCCCACTGCCATGGGTGTGCTCCTTTCCACATCCTCAATAAACCTTTTCTTTTTTGTACTTTTCACTTCTCTATTGCACCAGAAAACTCAACATTTTGGTGTCATGAGTCAGATGGCAGAGAGCGTTAGCTCCTGGGAGTCACTCCTAGTTTGAGTTCCCTTGCCTATGAACTACCTTTCCTTCCTCTGGGACCTGTTTATTTGCTGCTGCTAATCCACTTGCAACACGAACCCTCCTCATTCATCACAGGTGAGTTATCATGGGAGGTTTTCTGTTTCCATTCCTAAAATTCACAAGCTTGTGTCAGAAAACCTATCCATTGCAGTCCCTGGACAGAGATAGCAGTTTTCACACTCCTTGGGCAGGACAGCCTGAGGTAAAACTGTTATCCACTTGTTCTCTGGGACCACTACACTATTGGTAATGGCCAATGAGAATGGATGTTGGGACCTTCTGTGTCACACTTTCAAAACAGGCGAGGACTTCTTTTGATAGGTATGATCCAGGATAGCTTTCCCCTTTCTTTGGAGGGGGAGCTGAAGATCTTACATCCCAAGGCAAGGTTGTTTTCTCAGCTCACTTGTAATTTGGTCATGGGGACTATTTCCTGTCCCCTGAAAAACACACCTCTGCAGTGTCTGGTTCATTACTTTGGTGCTCTTGGTCTCAAGAAGGCTATAAAAACCAAAAAGCTGATCTTTTATTTATACTTTTGACACAACTGTGGCAAGTTGGCAGAAACCCATTATTTTTAGGTCTTTAGAGGACATGTCCTTCTCTCATTTATTCTCCCCTTTCCTCACCCCTAGCAGTCTCTAACTCTTCCTTTACTTCCTCTCCCAATCTCAGTCTCCTCACCTGAGCCATTTATTTCGTCAGACGGCCCTTCTTCTTCTTTGTCCCCTGCTCCTGCGTTGTCATTTTCCCTACCTCCTCACCATACTTGGTCTCATGTGTTTCAGCCATCTAGCAGGCTAAGTGGTATTTGACTGCCATCTTGTGATCCCATACCACAGGGCCTTCAGCAGCCATCTTGCTGCAGCTCACATGGAGGACAGCTACCATCTTGTGGTCCTCTGCCATGTGACAGTGTACCACAGGTACCTTATAACAGGTCACAAGGTAAATGGCAGCCATCCTGTGGCCCCTCATCATGGGATCAGCAACAGTCATTTTGTTGCAGGTCACCTGATGATCAATCGCCATCTTGTGCTTCCCTGTAGCATGGTGACAAGTGACCATTTTGTAGTGGATCACCCAGTTACTGCTCACAAATGCCTGCTGGGCGGTTGGCTGCTCGGTGGCCTCCCACTCCTTAGCCTTCTCAGCCTCAAACCCTGTTCCCTCTTTGGAAATAGGCTGGTCCCAAGGGACTGGTTCATAGTTATGTTCCTTTTTCCCTCACCAATCTATCTCAGATTAACCATAAACTATGTTCCTTTTCTGCTATTCTTATTTCAAGAGATCTCTTAATTAACCTACAAAAAGGTTTGCACTAGTCTATTTATTATAGTTCAAATTGGCCAAATATATTTGAGTGCACTCTGATTTTGTAAGATGTTTGTCAGTCTGTCTGTGTATCTGTTGTCTGTTTGTCCAGTCTGTTTATTCTGTGCAGATCATCTGTCCATGTTAGTCCATTTGTCTGCTCTGTAAATAGCTGTTCCTTTTTATTTGAGCTCAACAATCTTTTTTAATTTTTCTTTTGCATCTCAGATCATTTAATCAAGGTTTATTTGGGTTACAGATTTAAAAAGCATGCTTCCACCTAGGTTGCCAGCTGGTCAAAATGATGCTAAAACTTGTTAAACAAAATCCCTTGGGGTGAGGAGAAATTAGACAAGACTTCACTTGATGAATAAGAAAGTGGCTGTCTGGTAACTTTAACCCGCTCTTATTCATTAATTCAATAATCTCCATAGCCTTATGGGAGACATCTCAACTAAAGTTGATATGACTAAGACAATTCATTGTTGCTGATCTTATGGTATATTCATGCCATAAGATGGGATTGTTTATGATGATAAACATTTTCTTTCAGATCCAGACATCTGCTTTTTTCTTGTGCTCCAGCCAGGAGATTCAAGTCAAACCAAGATGAGATCACCAAATGATAATTTTTAAATAAAAATTTATGTAACATATATGTTATATATGTGACACTATATTTAGAGATGCTTATTGAGTAGTACAAACAATGTCACAAATTTCTTCAATGACATCCTATTAAAGGACATGCATTACAAAATGTCATCTCAAATGTTAAAACATCCATGGTTAACAGAAAATAGCAGTTTCATTTAATGTTCTACGTTAAGCTTACTGCCTTTACAACACTCTACTGTTATCAATCTTTCCTTCTGGATGTTCAACAACTAACATTTAGAGATAATTATAAATACCTTCTGGATTCCTTTTACTGGGATCCACCAGATATTTTCCAGAAAAAGGTTATATGATGCATATTGAGACCATAATTAACTATACTCAACAGGCCTTAAATGACACTGCAGCTGATCTCTCTCCTCAGTAAAAAAGATAAAATTAATAAAACAGGCCATCCTCCAAAATCAGATAGCAGTAGATAGTCTAACAGCACAGGAGGTATTTAAACAATTGTAAAACTAAATGTATATATGACAAATCAATGACATGTCAATTTCTAAAATTCTCTGCTTATCTTTATCCTCCTTATGGAAAGCCATTAGCAGAGCTATACTCATAATCATCCTGTTCATTCTGTTATTTGGCTCATGCATACTTCATTGATTCTTTGCCTTTGTCTCCTCTAGACTTAAAGCTGTACTCCTACCAATGAAAATGCCTGCTATCTACTGAGGGCCAGTAGTTAAAAGCTCTGCAAAGTATCCCTGACTGCCATTCGACAATTTCAACCCCCTTAAGCCTTAAGAAGCCAGATCGGTCATCACCCATTATCCCTGGGTTACTTCTTTAGAGAAAAAAATGTTACAGACAGCTGAATCAGTTAAAAATATTATAGGCAGTCAGACAGCACTAGGGCCTCAAAGGAGCCAGCACAGAGGACCAGATGTCTTGTGACCAAGAGGAGACAGTTACTTCCTACTGTGAGCCAGATCCCAAGACAAAAGGCTAAACTTGGCTCTCAAACCCCACAGGAAGACCTTCTTAATATGGTTTTTTTTTTGTAATTTCAACAACAGAGGTAAAACTCAGAAAAAAAAAATAACAATCTGATCTTTTAGCATGGCATTTGGAGCTCTAAGACCAAAACAAGGTGGAGCTGCCCGAGCCCCTCCTGGACCATGCTTCAAGTGCAACAACAACAACAACAACAACAAAACACTGGGCAAGAGAATGCCCCCTCTGCAATCTCAAGGGCAACTGGAAGAGCAACTCTCCTAGCTGCCAGAGAGTAGGTAAGCTATCTTCTAACTCCTTGCCTTCACAGGAGATCTTGTCACCATTGGATTTATCACTGGCTGATCTACTTGGACTTGCTGCTGAAGACTGATGGGGCTTGGGGTCCACAGCTCCCATTAAGGTGTCTTTCTCAGAGCCTCAAGTCTCACTGGAGGTCTCAGGGAAGACATTCTCTACTTGTGGACATAGAGGCAATATATAGTATTTTTCCTGAGTTTTCAGGCCCTTGGATTAAGTCCTCAGTCTCTGTAGTGGGTGTTGATGGCCAACCTATGCAGCCTCTTCAGACAGGGCCCAGTCTATGCAGGTTCCAAACTCTTCATCCATAGCTTTCTGATTATCCCAACATGTCCCACACCCCTTTTAGATAGGGATCTTCTCCAAAAGCTTAAATTCTCCTTTACCTTCTCCCTCCCCACAGCTCTTGTCCTCCAAACACTCACAGTGTGCTGCAAAGCCATCTACTCCTCTCCCTTCTTCTCTGGTCGATCCCATAGTTTGGAATACTTCCTCCAATCCCATCCGCACTACCCATGCTATGCCTGTTTTAATTTGTCTCAGGGATCCCTCAATTTTTCCTTGCATTCTCCAATATCCTATAGCTCCCAAACATTTATGGGGACTTAAACCTACAAATCAAGCATCTTTTAGACAATGGTTTTCTTAATCCTACCCATTCACTCTACAATACTTCCATTCTTCCCATACTCAAGCCTAATAGGTCCTATCATCTGGTACAAGATCTTAAGATAATCAATGACACTGTTACCCCAATTCACCCAGTGGTGCCAAACCCTTATGCCATGCTCTCACATATCCCTCCCTCCACCACTCACTTCATAGTCCTAGATCTTAAAGATGCCTTTTTAACCATCTCCCTACACCTTGATTGTCAGGAAAACTTTGCATTTATGTAGACTGACCCAGACACTCTCAAGTCTCACCAACTTATACCTGTCATCTCTGTGTTTGAACCTCTCCTCCAGGACACATATCACCCCCTTCCTTTCCTACTCATCAATATTGCAGACACATCCCTGGTCAGGGCTGGCACATAGATTTTACACACATGACCCACCATAAAGCTCTCAAATATCTTCTTACCTTTGTTTGTACTTTTTCAGGATACATAAAAGCCTTTCCCACAACCAGGGATACTGCTGATGTAGTTACTAAAGTCCCGTTACAAGAAATCATTCCAAGGTTTGGTCTACCTCAGAGTATCCAGGAAGATAATGGTCCAGCGTTTATTTCTCAGATCCCTCAACAGGACTACAACCAAAGTGGAGTGGCCCCTACCTGGTCTTCCTTGGAATTTCAATGGCGGTCAAAATTGCTGGACTGCCATCCCGGTTCCATGTCACTCAAGCTAAGTGGTGCCCTCCTAACCCTAACTCCCCTGACTCTAAACATCCTAAGTGGTCATCTCATCTCCTATCTCCCACCCATTTCCATCTAACCAAGGCACCACAGACACAACTTTCAGACCAGATCATGTTTTGTTATCCTATTTGGTTCCTGATCCCTTTCATTCTAAACTTGAGACCCTTCTGGATCTAGGATCTCGTCTCACTTATAGTGACACAGGCACAGCCCTCCCCACCCTTAGCTTATAATTTCCCAAACATGATTCAAATGTCAGGCCTTACATTTCTCATGCTTCCCATTCTCTCCAGCTCAACTCCTGGACCAAGGACAAGTCCTACCTATCCTTTTACTTTAATCCTTTCAGATCCCTAATTGCCTCCCATAACTTCACCCCTCCCAACTCCACACTCATTTTTCAGATTCTTCCTTACTGTGGCCCTGATGAAACAACACATTTGGATCAAGGGCACCTTTCCTTCTACCTCTCCTGGGTCCTTTAATTATGATAGTGACTTGCCTCATAGCACTTTGTGTTTATTTCTCCAGTGTAGGATGTAAGTGTTTACCAACAAGAAACTCTTTGTCCTGACTGAAAACCTGATACCAGCTTCTACATGGGCATCAACCATCATCCCATCAACTCCCTAAACCCCAACACGATGCCCCCATCCAGCAGGAAATAAAAAGAGACAGTCTTTGCCCTTTTCCTAACAATATAAAGATGGGAATGAAAGGTTCTTGTTGTAGTTAAAGTAACTGTACAATTATGGCAGTGGTCTAACATGGCAGAAGGCCAAAGCAGGAACATTTACCACTTATTCCTTCTTCTTCAGCCCTAATTACAACTCCCCTTCCTGTTTGCACACAGAAAGAATTCCAATCAGTTCCTCACAGGTCATCAATATCTGACCCATGCGCCACTTCCAATCAGAGGTCATAAAACCCTCTGTCTCTGTATCTGGTTGAAGGAGACAGCCCCACTGCCATGCGTTGTGTGTTCTTTTCCATGTCTTCAATAAACCTTTTCTTTTTTGTACTTTTTGCTTTTCTGCTGCACCAGAAAACTCTAACACAAACTAGACTCCAAGTATAGTCAGGCTCATGATGTTTTCTGTAGGCCATTTTCTCTTGCTTCATTTTCTCCTATCTTCTCTAACGGGTTTGATCCTTTGGCACTCCTAAGCTTTTCCCTACTGACCTCTCTCTCACTGATGGACACAAACTTTTCCTTAACTTCAGAGAAAGTTATATCTGATCCATCTTCCTAACCCTTTTGTACAGGCAACTGAGCTAATTAGAAATATTATAGGCAGTCAGACAGGCATAGGCCCTCAAAGAAGCCAGCACAGAGGACCAAATGTCTTGTGACCTTGGAGGAGACACACACCTCTTGCTGTGGGCCAGATCTTAAAACAGAATGCAAAACAAATGCAACCACACCCTAAGTATAAACATTAGGGATTAAGTCTGGATCACCTTGAGAAGCCAGGAGTCATCATCCCAACCCCCTACTGGAAGAGCCACTGATCCATAAAGAATGCTCACTTACTATGTGACTCGCTTCCCCATTTGTCCCTAATTTATTCAATTCTACCTGAACAATTAATCTGATTGGTTGATCATAGTTCTGTTCTACCTCATGCCCATCTGCCATGAGAGTTCCCAGTTTTCCTCACTTTAGATCCATTTCACCTCATGGTTTTACTCTATAAGAAATCTCTAGAATATACAGAATCTTTGGCAACCCACTCAGGACCGCTTCTGTCTCACTCTCTCAGATAGCTTTCTTTCTCTCAATAAATATTTCTGCTCTTACCCTCCATTGTTCCTAAAATTCATTCTTCAATTTTAGAGAACACAAACTTGTACCATACATATTGTAGGTCAGGAGTTTCGTTCTTCTGTATCACTTTGATCTCTCCTCCTTCCCACCACTCCCAAGACTTTGATTTGCCTTCTCTTTTTTCTTATATTCTTGACTTCTTCATGAAAAGTTGGCTGCTGACAAGTAAGTCGGAGAACTCCAACTTCTAACTTTAAAAAGTCCTTCTTTTGAGTTATAGGCCCTTTCACCAGCATCTCTCTGTTTTTCTCTTTCCCTTCCTTTTTTTCTTTCCTCTACCCCTCCTTTTTTTATTTTTGGTTTGGTACTGGGACTAAACATAGGGGTGCTTTACCACTTTTAGGGCTCTTTTTATTTACTGAGACAAGGTCTTGCTCAGAATGGCTTAGAACTTGTGGTTCCCCTGCTTTAGCCTCTTCAGTACCTGGAATTACAGGTGTGTACCTTCCTATCTGCCTTCACCACTAGCTTTAGCATCTTTTTTTATAACCCTGATATATCCCTACACACTGTAATTTGCTCTCACCATCCTCTACCACCACTAAAGCAACCCTTGTTAAGACTACCAATTAGCTACTACTTATCAACTCTAACACGTCTCATTTCTGCATAACTGGAACATGTCCAGTTGTGCTCTTTGCAATCTTGTTAACCTTGGCTATTATACTATCAGTTTCTTCCATTTTTCTTCACACTGAAAAATTCTTTACCTGCTTGGTAAAGAATGGGCTCTTCTTCCCATTCCTATCCCCTGAACTTTGTTGATTCACAGGGCTTTCCTTTGGTCAACTGTTCTTTTCATTCTCATATATTTACATGAGAAAATAATTATACTTCTATTTACTGTCTGTCTATATGTTGATGACTTCCAAATATTCAGCTTCACTCAGCTCAGTTTTCTGAGAATCAGATCCATTAGCCACTGCCCTAAATGACCCACAGGCTCTTTGTCCTCCTTCTCTTCCATGGTTGATTCTCTCTCAGTGAGTGGCACCACCATCCATCTAGCTACCACAGGTTGACATCTAAGTCCAGGAGACATTATCTTCTCACTTGCCCCATGATCCTAAAATATGGTAAAATTATCCTCATGAATAGTTTTATTTTTTAAAAATTTTAAAAAAGTTTATTTTAGAGAGAATAAAACCAAGCAAAATAAAACAGAATAAAGCCAGTCAAAACATGACAATGTAAGTTACACAGGATTTCAAAACAAGGTAATAGGAACAGTTACCATGATGCCTCTTGTCTTCACAAGAGCTGCCCATACCTTCAGACACAGTAAAATCAAACAAAACAGAAACATAATAGAACCAATAAAAATAAAACAATGGAGGCAATACAGGACTTCAAAACAAGATAATAGTAAATCCAAAATGGCTATCATAATATATCTTGTTAGCATCGAAATAGCTGCCCATGCCATTGGATACAATAAAATCAAACAAGATAAAACAGAATAAAACCCAACCAAACAAAACAATGAGAATGATACAGGATTTCAAAACAAATAATAGGGAATTAACAATGGCCACTACCTTCAGAAGGAGACTCCCCATATATGCTACATTGCCTGATGATCAGACTACCGACTTTAGGCTTGCAAAGTCAATGAAACACTAAACACTATAAATACTATTTTATTTTTACCTCATTAGCTATCATCAGAGCTTGTATTTCTCTGGATTAGCCGGTCACTTATGGGGGCTGGGGTGTGCGTGGGCGGGGGAATGTTGGCTCTTCTTGTTTCCCTGCCTGGGTGCCAGAAGGGGATGGTGTCTGGCTCTCCTCTAGTCAGCATGGTGCTGACTCACAGGAGGTCTTAGCTTCTTGTTGACTTCTTGCTCTCCTCCCCTTCAGTCCATGAATGGCACTGACTCACAGGACAGGACTGGTGTCTGACTCTTCTGCAGTCAGCCCATGCATGGTGCCGACTCACAGGTCTTAGCTTCTCATGAATAGTTTTCAAATCTATTCTCTCTTCTCTAAATCTTCTATCACTGCCCTAATTCAGTCCTTTATCATTTCTAGTCTGACTTACCCTTGTAACCTCTTAACTGGCTTTCTAGTCTTAGTCTTGTTCCTTCTCAAGTTTGTGTTAAACCCAGTGATCAGTGATCTACTCAAAACACAAATGTGAGCCAGTGTAGTGGCCCGTACCTGTAATCCTAGCACTCTGGGATGCTAAGATAGGAGGATCACAAATTTGAGGTCAGACTAAGCAATTTAGTGAGACCCTGGGTCAAAATTTTTAAAAAAAGGAACAGCAATGTAGCTCAGGTGCAGGTCCTGGGTTCAGTCCCTGGCAGTAGCAACAGTGCTAAGAACAACAACAATAACAGCAAAAATACTCCCACAAATTTATGCCTTGTTTCTAATTAAAAGCCTCTGGGAAGTTCCACACTGCCTGCAAGGTCAAGTTTGAATTCTTTAGTATGGCATTTAAGATCTTCAGTGATTTAAGCACTGACCTTTCTAGGCCTGTGAAATCCCAGGATGGCATTTTAGTTTTGGTAATATCAAACTGCAGGCAGTCTTGGTACCATCTGTCCTTCTTCCTTTCCCTTTCCCCTTGCTTATGTTGTCTCTCTTTCTGGAAGGGTCTCCCTTCTTACCCACTGTAACAACCTTTTATACAGTCTCAGACAAGGAGTTACTTCTTGGAAGTTCCCTTGAATGCTAAGATTGGATTAAGGGCCCCTTCTTGCAGTTTTCAGACTATCCACAGCGTATCTCTCAGTGTGCTCAGGATACTGTTTGAAGTACAATTATCTTTTAAAGTGTTTGTTTCCTCCATAAGACCTTAAGACATAAAGTGATTTTTATATCTCTGTGCCAGACACAGATGGTATTCAAATAAATGGCTAATGAATAAAAGAATAACTCTTTCTCTGTCCCTTTTAGCTCTAGGTGTTTGGCTCTTTCTGTTACTTGCAAGCCAATCCCAGAGTTCTGATTTCCTCCCAGGTACCTGGTCAGACACAATAGTAAGCCTAATTCCAATCCCACCAGCATGTAGAGCTAGGTTACTTCTGGCCTCCCAGAGCACACTGAAGGAAGAAAGGAGGGAAGGGAAGAAGGAAGTAGAGAAGGAGGAAGGGCAGAAATACAGAAATCTGGTTGGTTTACCTCTGGAACATAGCCTGCGCACAGCTGAGGCAGTGCTTGGTGGGAGGCCACAAGAAGGAAGCATGGACCGGTAACCAGGAGTTCGAAGATTTGAGGAGGAGCTGACAAGTTTGGTGGGATTCAAGGCAGAGTCCATTGAGTCTGAGTGTGGTGCTAAGGACCGAGGCAGACTATTCCCAAGGACAAAGATTTCACCTAGAAAACAATAAAACCAGGCTTATGAAGCAGAAAATGCCCCCCTCCCCAGCCAATATACTTTAGTTTTTGCTAGTTGCCCAGGCAACCTCTAGTTGACTTCAGTTCCTGTTATAGTTTCTGTTACTTCTGTTTCCTAGAAATAGCTGGTCACTATGATGAATGGCTGGTCAGTATGATGCACAATGATTATTCTCAATCAGTAACTGTCAAATATTCTGCTTTTTGCTTGCAAATGCTAATAAGCCTTAGAATACCAGAGATCAGGGGTTGACACTTTTTTTGAGGTCAGTGCCTGATGACATTAAATACATCTGCCTCCAAATCCTGATGTTTCAGTGTTTCTGTTTGCTGCTGCACTTAGTGCAGGGATAAGCTTGAATAGATGTTAGAGTGCTAGTTCCCAGTTACCTGTCTGAGTAGACAAGAGGCAGTAAGACAGAAAGCTATGGATGGAACTCAAGAGGCCTGTGTATCAGTCATGGTTCTGGTTCTCACTGGGTGACCTTAGCCACATTCAATGCTAGTCTCAACTTCAGTTTCTTTAGTGTTTCTTTCTCTTAAACAGGTAGGCTTTGAGTTCTTTCTGACCCGGATGCCCTAGGCCAGTGATGGCAAACCTTTTAGAGCTTTCAATGATACAAACAGCCACTGTGGCATATGTATCATTAGTTCGCCAGCACTGCCCTGGGCTTTTTCTGGAAAGGTGATGGGGCTTAAAAAAAAATGAAGCTACTCTAGAAGGGACTACCTTAGTCACAAAGACACTAGATCAGGGAATAGGGGTAGTGAAGAAGAGGTACATATGCTCAGATGAAGGTGTTTGAAAGCTTCCACTCTGCTCAATCAGGATGACATCTCAGAAATTACTCCTATGCCCAGTTAAAGGCCTGTCTGCAAAGGATCTGTTCCCACATTCCATCCCTCTGATCACAATGAAGTTTCTAAGGAAGCTGGGACTGTGTATTGGGGAGAGCTTGGACATGGAATTGAGGATCAGGGTTAGAATTTGACTTTTCCACTCAGTAGAGTGCTCTTCTGAAAACTAAGTATCTTTACCTATACCTTGAGAAGCTTATCTATACCATGGAATGCCTGCCAAGAGAGACTTCTGAAGGTCCGAAGTGAACAACCATGAAAGCCTATGGAAAAAGAATCTCATCCTGATATTTCTACATCCATCTCATATCCTGACACCAGGCAGCAGTGCCCAGTCAAGGCAGTGCAGAACCCTAAGCTGAATCCCTGTCATGACTGAGTTCCACATGAACCAAATCAGTTCCTCAGCCCTGGTACAACATTCCCTGAGTATATGGGTCATCTGTACCAGACTACATTACTGTTCTTCATACTTTTTTTGTTTGTTTGTTTGTTTTTGGTACTGAGGATTGAACTCATGACCTTGTGCTTGCCAGGCAGGCACTTATGCCACTGAGCTAAATCCCCGGCCCTCTTCATACTTTTTTAAGAGACTGGACATTTAGATAATGCTTGGCATTCATTCCAGGGACTCTGATAAATTCTGAATTAATTAGCCCATAAGAAGACCTTAGTTTTAAGATGGCTTAGGATTTTAGGACTATTTTTTAGTATTCACCTAAAATTTCTCAGTAACCAATGATTGAAAATCAAATCTAGCATTAGATAATTGTGTATCTTTTGCAGGGAGAATCCCTTTGTTGAATCCCTTTCCCAGTAGTAGTTCTAAAAAGAGAACTCTGAAACTTCATGGTACTTAAACCATATCCTACCTTCACTCTGCATGCGAGGTTTCTGGTTCCTGTTTTCCAGGAAAGATGGTGGAAGCATGTCCCACTCTGGGACATGAATAAAAACTAAAATCTGAAAAGCAGGAGACCTGGCTTCTTACCTGGTTTTTGCCTTTTGCTAGGCAGTGATCTAGGCAAGTAGCTTTTCTTTTCTGAGCACATTTCCTCCTGTATAAAGTGGGGGAAACTATCCCCAGCCATATTGAGAACATCAAATGAGAAAATGGAATCAGGTAAACTGTATAAATGTGAGAAATTTTGTTTTCATTCAGAATTAGAGTAGCAGACCTCAGCTCTCCCACCATTATTTAAAAAAAAAAAAAAAGGAAAAAGATTCTCTAGTTTCCATACTTATCAGCAGAATCCTGACCTCTCCAGCCCTTATGTTGCTCAGCTATGATAAGAGGATAGTGCTGCCTACACTTACATTTACAGATGATATGATGGATAATGATGGTATAGTACCAGAATTTAGCAGATGCAGATACAGATTAGTGGGAGTCTTTCCTTCAGTAATATGAAGGACACTAAAAGATCTGGATTCTAAGTTAAGGAGTCTGAAAATCTGGATTGGTGGCATGTGGACTAGGTTATCAAATCTTGTCCTAATGAGATGTACTGGAAAAATGAAGCATTATAACCTCTAGGCAGCATTAATCCTCTTAAGCCTGATCAGAAGTTCTGGCTGCCTTTGGTATGAAATCACTTGGGTAGAAGACCACTGTTATGGATTGTGTCTAGATGTCCCCCTAAAGCCTCATGTAGTCAAAGGTGGGGTTTTTTTCGGAGGTGGCTGGATCTAGAATGTGTAATGTTAGGATTGACTCATGATGCAATGCTAGGTTCAAGAGCACTAGATTAAGGATGTGAGTGCTATCCACCCTAACTAGCCTGGATAAGATATAAAGGATAGAAAGAGCTGTGGTGGTTCTTTGCTTGTTTTACTACTTTCTGTCCAACATGAACTGTTTCTCCTCTACAATGCCTGTCTGCCAGGTCACCCTGCCTTGGAGCCAGTTGATTATAGACTGAAACCTCTACAAACCGTGAGCTAAATAAACCTTTCCTCCTTTAACTTTTGGTGTCAGGTTATTTTGGTTGAACAATGAGAAAGTAACTAAGGGAACTACATTACTTTCCAACTGTGCTCCTCAGAACCCAGAGGCCCTCTTATAGGGAGGCTCTGGTCCCAGTTTCCTGCAAAATAACTTATGTATGTATGATAACATACATCTGTAATCCTAGTGACTCAGGGACTGAGGCAGGAGGATCACAAGTTCAAGGTTAGTCTAGGCAACTTAGTAAGACCTCATCTCAAAGTAAAATTAAAAAAGGGCTAGTAATATAGCTCAATAGTAGACTACTTGCCCACCATCCACAAGACCCTGGGTTCAATCCTCAGTACTGTAAAACCAAAAAACATAACAGTTCTGATTTTAACTGTTATATACTGGAGTTTCATTATAATCTTACTTTTGTAAAAAACAATTCTGCTAAAAACAAATTTCACTAGCTCAGGTTGGAGCTGGAAAATTTGAATTTTATTTCTGGCAGTTTATTGCAGTTTGCCTGTCTATAAGGTGGAGATGAGAAAAGTCTATAACTGTCTGGTATTCTGCAGAATGGTGAGCAGCAGAGAAAAAGCTTCTCTGAGATTTGGAGTCCAAACACTGGCATATAGTAATGGGAAGAAGAAAAGGAGGAGGGAAGTTGGTCCCCAGGACCCAGGAAGGATCTGTAGTGAGAACTGATGCACACAGGAAAAGTGAAGAGAGAAACTTCAACAAAGGAGGAGGAGGCAGGCAGCATTTTCTTTCTGAGCCTGGACTCAGAGGCATGATGACTGCTGGTGACCCCAGAGGCCTCTATGGAGGACACCAGTGGAGCACAGCATTAGATGCAGCAGATTGCAGTGAACACAGTGTATTGTGGTGGCTGGTTAGCTGTCCGTTTTGGAACTCCTACAAGAGAGGGAAATGGCTAGGGGCTATCTTGGAGAGAGGCCAACTGAGTTTGGGACTTTAAGCAATTGTTAGCTCCACCTAGTGGCTCCAGCCAAGTTCAAGCTTACAGCAGGCATGGGGACTGTAGCAGGTTGGGTGTGTCTTGGTTTCAACCTCGCAGCCTAAGGCCCGCTTGAACTTCAGTGGAGATAGGGTTGCAGGCTCATTGGGATCATCCCCTACCTTGCTGTGGAGCTGCTGCTGGCTCGTTGGGGTTGACTGACCTGGATCTGTACTCTGTCTGTCCATGCTGTCTACCAGTTGCCAGCAGAGACATACCTTGAAGTGGACATTTTTTTTCTTTTTTCCTCTTGTTCTTGCTTTTATATGAATGTGAACATGGTTTCTAATTTTGTTCTGTTCTGTTCTTATTTGTTCCTTCTCTCTTTTCCTCCTGTCTTCTGCACCAGTGGCCAAAGTTTGTGTGATCCTTTTCTGTCCTCCAGCCTTGCCTCTAATCTCTTCCTTTTCTTCTATTTCTCTATTTTTTCCCTAATGTCTTTTAAATTTTCTGAGCATAAAATTGCCATATTGAGGGGTTATTTATTGCATATAATTTTCTAGTTCATTTTAGATTTTGTATATAATCATAAATCTAGTTCATATGATTAAAGGTGGCAAGTCAATAGTTACTACAGTTTGTCACTTTCTAGGCTGTGTTTGATTTGTTTGAGATTGCCTATGGGTCACAAAAATATTACAGGCCAATTCCAAAGAACTAGGGGCTGGGCCAAGTAGGCAGCAACTTCTCATTCCTAATAAATTGAAGAGGTAGGATCTTGCAAGAGACTCAAAACCAAAAAGTCAGTTACACCTAGAAGACACCTCTGAAAAGTAGTTATTTCATAAAGGTTCTAAATACCAGCAGTAAACCTACTGATCATAGGCAATTTATAAGCATCAACCGCAGAATTAAACTTAAAAATATACAAAATGATAAGACATTTAACAAGATGCAACCCAGATATTCAGCTCTCCAAAGGTAAACCCAGGGGGCAATGAGGTGGAACAGTCTGAAAGCCACCCATCTGGACTTTCTGAAGTGGTAACAGTGAAAGTAACTAAGCATATGAAACAGGCTTCAGAAAGAATCAAATCAGAAATAATTTCTTAGAAAAATACAGAGATGGTGACCATAATGAAAGACATGCTTAATGACTCTGGAGCAGACAGAGATAAGAAATAGAGGTGCTTAGGAAAATGATGGAAATGATGAATGATAAATGTAGGAATGAAATGGAATCCATAAAACATATTCAAATAGATATCCAGGATATTAAAAATTCCTTTGAAAGTATACAAAGCAGAATGAGCCAATGTGAGGTCAGAATCTTAGCTACAGAAGACAGGACTATACTGAGTGATCATGAAAAGAAAGATTTTTTAAAAAGAGCATGAACCACAAGAAATCAATCCAGCAGCTGCTAGATGATATAAAGAAGAATAACATAAGATTGATAAGAGTCAATGAAAGGGCAAGATCGCAAATGACATAAAAAACTTGCTCAAAATGTCATGACAGAAAATTTCCTTGTGAGGGAAAAAGAATTGGATATGCAGATAAATGAAGCATACAGAATTCCAATTATCCATGATAAAAAAGAATCCACAGCAAGGCATATAGTAGTCAAGATTCCAGAAATTCAACACAAAAACAGAATATTAAAAGCTGTTAGAGAAAAGAAACAATTCACCTATAAAGGAAAGCCCGTCAGAATCACAGAAGACTTCTCAACACAAACCCTCATAGAGAGTTTGGAGTGAAGTATTTCAAGCCTTAAAAGAAAACAAAGTCCAATCCAGATTGATGTACCCTACAAAACTCTCTTTCAAAAATGATGGAGAGCTAAGACATTTCCATGACAAAGAACACCTGAGAAAACTCATGAACATCAAACCAGCACTCCAAAAATGTTCTGAAGGTGACTCTAGAAAGAGATAACAAGGATTAGCATTCCATGAACCCCAACAGAAGGATTCAACCAGACAAGGTAAAAAAACAGCAGGGGTGAGGGTGGGGGAAGGCAACCAACAACAGGAAAATAATATGATAAGGATAAGTCAATGCACATCAGTTTATAATCATGAACATTAATGGTCTCAATTTGCCAATCTAAAAAAAAAGACTGGAAGAATATATATATATGTATTTTTTTGGGGGGGGGGTCTTTTTGAGATAGGGTCTTGCTATGCAGTTCAAGCTGGTCTTGAGCTCATTTTGTAGCACAGGTTGGCCTCAAACTTGCAACGAACCTCCTGCCTCAGTCTCTTGAGTGCTGGCATTACAGCTGTGCGCCACCATGCCCAGCAAGAAACACATTTAATTCAAAAAGAAACTCATAGACTGAAAGTCAAAGGATGGAAAACAATACTCCATGTGATAGGAACCTGGAAAAAAGTAAGGGTAGTTATTCTATTTGCCGAGAAAGTGGACTTCAAGTCAAGATTGATTAGATAGACAAGGTCACTACATCCTTATAATGGGAACAATACAAGAGGGAGAGGTAACAATCATAAATATATAAGTGTCAAAATACAAGTGTTCCCAGGTATATAAAACAAATACTAACAGACATGAAAAATCAAATAAGCACTAATGCAACTGTTGTGGGGGACCTCAATACCCCACT
Source organism: Hydrochoerus hydrochaeris (assembly GCA_004027455.1). Lineage (NCBI taxonomy): Eukaryota > Metazoa > Chordata > Mammalia > Rodentia > Hydrochaeridae > Hydrochoerus > Hydrochoerus hydrochaeris. The sequence continues at coordinate 74,942 of PVLA01006356.1, read as the reverse complement.
GTTACAAAAAGGTCAACTAGACAAAAAAATCAACAATGAAATATCAGAAATGAACCAAACTTTTTTTTTTTTTTTTTGTATCAAGGATCGAACTCAACCTTGTGCTTTCTAGGCAGGTGCTTATGCCACTGAGCTAAATCCCTGGCCCTCTGAACCAAACTTTTGAACAAATAGACTTGGTAGATGCCTACAGAGTGTTACACCCTACAACATCAGAATACACATTCTTCTCAGCTGCACATGGGATGCTCTCCAAAACAGACCACATACTAGCTCACGAAACATGCTTAAGTAAATGCAAAGGAATTGAAACCATAAAAACTTCATGAACAAGGAAATTAACACCCTCCTGAACAATCAATGGGTCACAGATGAAATTAAGAAGAAATAAAACACTTTCTATAATGGTAATGTCAATATAAGATATCAGAACTTGTGGGACACAATAAAAGCAGTCTTACAAGGGAAATTTATGGTGGTGAATACCTATATCAGGAAAATAGAGAAAACTCAGATAAACAACTTAGTGGTGAACCTCAAGCTTCTAGAAAAAGAAGAGCAAGTCAAGCCCAAAGCTCATAACAGATCAGCGGAGAAATAAATGCCATGGAGACTAAGAAAACAATACAAAGGATCAATGAATCAAAGAATTGGTTCTTGAAAGATTAAATAAAATTGACAAATCCTTAGCCAACTTTAAAAAAAAAAAAGGACAGAAAAGACTCAAATCCATGCATAGGAATGAAAAGAAAAAAGGGTGAAATCACAACAGATCCTGGAGAAATCCAGATCATCTATACTTACTTTGAAAACTTATATTCTAATAAGATGGCAAATGAAAATGCAAAACAAAACAAAAAAAAACTAACTACACAGATTCCTAGGTCCATATGAATTACCAAAGCTGAATCAAGAAGATATAAAAATTCTAAATAAGCCAATATCAGTGAATGAAATTGAATATGTAACTAAAAACTTACCAACAAAGAAAAGAGAGGCCCTGGTGGATTCACTGCTGAATTATACAAGAAATTTAGAGAAGACCTAATAATGCTACTTTTTCAAACTGTTTAATGAAACTGAAAGGGAAACAATACTCTTAAGTTCCTGGAAGTAAGTATTACCCTGCTGCCAAAACCAGAGAAGGACCCTACCATGAAAAAGAACTACAAACCAATCTCCATAATGAACATAGATGCAAAAATCCTCAAAAATATAATGGCAAACGATTCAGCAAACCATCAAGAAGATTATACATCATGACAAAGTACGATTTGTCTCGGGTGCAGGGATGGTTCAACATACACAAATCAATAAATGTAATACACCATATTACAGAGCCAAGAACAAAAACCATATGATCATCTCAACAGATGCAGAAAAAGTATTTGACAAAGTCCCACATCCACTTATAATAAAAGCCCTACAGAAAACTGGAATAGATGGTCCTTATCCCAACCTGATAAAAGCCATCTACAACAAACTAACAGCTAACATTCTACTAATGGACAAAAACTAAAGATTTCACTCTAAAATCAGGAACAAGACAAAAGATGCTCACTGTCACCAAATAGCCTTTTTGTACACACACACAGACACACACACACACACAGACACACACACACAACCTCACTGAGAGGGAAATTAGGGAAACAACATTTTTCACAATAGCATCCAAAAAATGAAATGCCTACAAATAAATCTAATAAAGGAAGTAAAAGACCACTACATTGAAAACTATAGTACTCTGAAAAAGAAGAGTGAAGAGGATATCAGAAAAAAGGAAGGATATCACTTGCTCTTGGGTAGGTAAAACTAATATATCTTGGGTAGAGAGAACCAATGAAAATGGTCACACTTCCAAAATTGCCATACAGATTTAATGCAATTGCAATCAAAATTTCAATATCGTATCTCACAGAAATTAGATAAAACAATCTTAAAATTCATTTGGAACCAGAAGAAAAAGCAAAGGAAATTCTAGGTAACAAAAGCAAGGCACGGGGCATCATAATTCCTGACTTGAAACTATACTACAAAGCTACTGTGATAAAAGCAACATGGTACTGGCAAAAAAACAGACCTGAAGATCAATGGGACAGACTAGAAGATGTGGAAATAATTCCATACATACTTAGCCACCTTATCTTTGACAAAGGTGCCAAATACCTTCCCTGGAAGAAAGATACCCTCTTTAATAAATGGTGCTGGAAAAACTGGCTTTCCATATGCTGAAGATTAAAATTGGATCCACATCTTTTATCATCCACTAAACTAAATTTGAAATGGATTAAATATTAATTAAATATTAAAACAGAAACATTAAAAAATATGTTGAAAGATAGACTAGGTAGAATGCTTGGTATAGGCAAAGATTTCGTGAACCAAATCCCAATTGCACAGAAACTATCACAAAGAATCAACAATTGGGATATCATCTTTTCTTTTGTCTTTCTGAGATGGTCTCACTATGAAGTTCAGGCTGGCCTTGAACTCACATTTGTAGCCCAAACTGGTCTCAAACTCATGATGATCCTCCTGCCTCAGCCTCCCAAATGCTGGGATTACAGGCATGCACCATCACACCTGGCTAGGATCTCATTTTACTAAAATGCTTTTGTATAGCAAGAGAAATCATCAACAGTGTAAAGAGACAACCTGTAGTGTGGGGAACAAATTTTTGCTAGCTGTTCCTCAAAGAACTACTATTTAGAATACATAAAGAACTTAAAAAAAAAAAAAGACTCTCTAAATTTAAAGGCCCAATAAAAAAATGGGTATCCAAAATGAATAGAAAGGCCCCACCCAGTGACTCCCAAGCTGACCACAGCTGCTTGTGTTTGGCCTGACAAGGCGAAAGTGTGCACAGCACTCTCTAGCCCATGGGGGAAGTGTTGGTGCTTTGCTCTGACACTGGTAAGGCCCTGCCCGGTGGTCCCAAGTGGCTGGAGTCATCTGGCAAGGTCTGTCTAAGGACCTCCATTCAACTGGGGAAACTCTACAATAGGGATAGATATTCTCAACCCAAGAAGCAACTAAGACCTTGCATTTGGCTTCCCTAAGGGAATATAGGAAAATGACAAAAAGAAAGAGCAAAATGCAACCTCAAACCTCCAGCCCATCCCAAGCAAGTCTAGGAGATATGGACATAGAACAAAATATAAGCCATACACCTGAAACTCCTGAAGTGATAGCAGTTGAAGTAAAGAAAAAACTCCAGGAAGCTATAAAAGAACTTAGATCATAAATAATCTCCCAGGCAAAAGAAGAAATGATAAATGCAATGAAAGAAATACTGAATACATCTAAAGAAGACATAGTGAAAAAAATTAGAGGAACAATGCAAAAAGATAGAAACCTTGAATGAACAATATAAGAAACAAAGAGAATGCATGAAACAGATTCAAAGAGATATGCAGGAAATCAAAAATTCCATTGAAAGTTGGCAAAACCGCCTCAATGAAAGTGAAGACAGACTTTCAGAACTCGAAGACAAGATTGCAGCTAGTGAACAGGAAAGGAAAGATCTTTTAAAAACAACAAGGAATCAGGAAAAAACAATTCAACAGGGCTGGGGATTTAGCTCAGTGGCTTAAGCACCTGCCTGGCAAGCACGAGATTGTGAGTTCAATCCCTGGTACCAAAACAAACAAACAAACACCCCCCCCCCCAACACAATTCAACAGCTCTAAGAAAATGCAAAGGACAACAACATAAGACTGATAGGTATAAATGAAAAATAATGTGACAACACAAATGATATCAAGAGGCTATTTACAGAAGCAATAGCTGAAAATTTCCCAGACATGAGAATGGAAACTGACATATAGATCAGTGAAGCATATGGAACTCCAAATAGCCACAACAAAAATAAAACTACATCCAGACATATAATAATCAACATCCCAGAAATCCAACATAAAAGCAGAATATTTAAAGCTGTTAGAGAGAAGAGAGAGATCACCTCTAAAGGAAAGCCTATCAGAATTACAGCAGACTTCTCAACACAAACAATGAAGTCATGGAATTAAGTATTTCAGATCCTAAAGGAAAACGACTTCCAACCCAGACTGATGCACCTTGCAAAACTGCCCTTCAAAATTGATGGAGAAATAAAATACTTCCATGACAAAGAACAGCTGAAAAACTTTATGAGCACCAAACCAACCCTGCAAAGAATACTGAAAGACATTCTAGACAAAAATAGGAAAAAACCACTAAGCAAGGCAAATAATTAAACAGACTGGAAAGGTAAAGAATCAACAGCAGAAAAATGACACATCAAAAATAAACCAATTTATATTAGTTATAACCATTAATGTAAATGGCCTCAATTCACTAATTAAAAGAAACAAGACTGGAAAAATGGATCAAGAAACAACATCCAACCATATGCTATATACAAGAAACCCATCTAACCCAAAAGGAAACTCATAGAATGAAAGTTAAAGGATGGAAAACAATATTCCATGCAACAGGAACCCCCCAAAAAGCAGGAGTAGCTATTCTGTTTGCAGACAACATGAACTTAAAACCAAGAATGATCAAGACATAAAGAAGGTCACTACATACTAGTTAGGGGAAAACTTCAAGAGGAAGAGATAACAATCTTAAATATCTATGCACCAAATTTGGGAGCACCCAGCTATACAAAACAAATATTAATAGAAATGAAAAATCAAATAAGCAATAACACAATTATAACAGGAGACCTCAACACCCCACTGACACAGAGACAGATCAACCAGACAGAAAATCAGCACAGAAATAACAGAACTGAATCATACTTGTGAACAAATGGACTTGGTGGGCATATACAGAGTGTTCCACCCAAAAACATGAGAATATACATTCTTCTCAGCAGCACATGAGACATTCTCTAAGATAGACCATATACCAGCCCACAGAACATGTTTAAGTAATGTTGTGTTCATTCTGTTTTCCTGATGTGGAATTCACCGCAATAAATTGAACAAATGGACTTGGTGGACGTATACAGAGTGTTCCACACAACGACATCAGAATGTACATTCTTCTTGGTAGCACACGGGACATTCTCTAAAACAGACCATATACTAGCCCACAGAACGTAATTCAGTAAATGCAAAAGAACTGAAATCATCCTATGCATGTTATCGGATCATAGCACCATGAAATTAGAAATTAATGACAAAAGAAATTGCAAAACCCCCACAAACACTTGGAAATTGAATAATACCCTCCCGAGCAATTAGTGGGTCACAGAGGAAATTAAAGAAGAAATTAAACAATATATACAAGCAAATGAAAATATAAATATAACTTGCTGGAACCTGTGGGATGTAAGGAAAGCAGTTCTCAGAGGAAAATTTATTGCAGTGAATTCCCACAGCAGGAAAACAGAATGAACACAAATAAACAACATGAGGCTACACCTCAAACATCTAGAAAAAGAAGAGCAAGTCAAGCCCAAAACCAAAATAAGGGAAGAAATTATAAAGATCAGAGCAGAAATCAGTGCAATAGAGACTAAGAAAACAATATAAAGAATCAATGAATCAAAGAGTTGGTTCTTTGAAAGAATAAATAAAATTGATAAGCCCCTAGCCAACCTTATTTTTTTTTTTTATTGGTACCAGGGATCAAACTCATGACCACGTGCTTGCAAGGCAGGCGCTTATGCCACTGAGCTAAATCCCCAGCCCCTAGCCAACCTTATTTTAAAAAAAGAAAGAAAGAAAGAAAAAAAACTCAAATTCAGGCAATAAGGAATGAAAAGGGTGAAATCATTACAGATTCTGTGGAAATACAGGATGTCATCAATATCTATTTCAAAAACCTTTACTCTCATAGGCTTGATAACAGAAGAAATGGACAAATTCCTAGAAACATATGAATTACCAAAGGTGGATCAAGAAGATGTAAAACTGCTGAATAACCCAATTTCTATTAATTAAATTGAAAATGTAATTAAAACCTTATCAAAAAAGAAAAGCTCAGGTCCAGATGGATTCACTGCAGAATTTTGCAAGAAATTCAAAGAAGTCTTAATGCTGACATTCTTCAAACTCTTCAATGAAATTGAAAGAGGAGCAATTCTGCCTAACTCATTTCTGGAAGCAAATATTACTCTAATACCCAAATACCAAAACCAGAGAAAGACCCAACCTAAAAAGAGAACTACAGGCCAATCTCCCTAATGAACATAGATGCAAAAATACTCAATAAAATATTGGCAAACAGAATGCAGCAAATCACCAAGAAGATTATACAGCATGGCCAACTGGGATTCATTCCAGGCATGCAGGGATGGTTCAATATATGCAAATTAATAAATGTAATCCACCATATCAATAGAACCAAAAGTAAGAATCACATGATCATTTCTATAGATGCAGAAAAAGCTTTTGTAAGGTCCAACACTCATTCATGGTAAGAACCTTATAGAAAATTGGAATAGATGGTCTTTACCTCAATATGATAAAAGCCATCTATGACAAACCAACAGCCAAATGCCAGCATCATATTAAATGGCCAAAAACTGAAAGCCTTTACTGTAAAATCAGGAACAAGACAGGGATGTGCATTATCACCACTCCTATTCAATAGAGTGCTGGAAATACTAGCCAGAGCAATTAGACAAGACAGAGAAATAAAAGGAGTAAGGATAGGAAAAGAAGTTAAATTATCATTATTTGCAGATGACATAATTCTCTACATAGAAGACCCACCAAAACTCCATTGAAAGACTCCTAGGTATAACAAATAAATTCAGTAATGTAACTGGATACAAAGTCAACACTCAAAAATCAATAGCATTCCTATACACAAACAACAAACTCATTGAGCAAGAAATAAGAGAAGCCACATCCTTCACAATACATCCAAAAAAATGAAATACTTAAGAATCAGTCTAATAAGTAAAAGATCTAACCAGGGAAAATTATAATACCCTGAAAAAGAAATCAAAGAGGACATCAGAAAATGGAAAGACATCCCTTGTTCATGGATAGGAAGAACAAATATCATGAAAATGGCTGTTATAGATTAAAAACTGGTGGTAACCTAACACCAGCGGAATTAAATCACCATGCTGCTGAGCATAGATGTTTCACCTGAGGAAAATTGCCAGCATAAACAGAGACATGGAGAAGGAGAAGGAAGGCATTAATTCATTGAGGCATTGAGGTGTTGAGGCATTGTGGGTTCTCCTGTATGTTGCTGTTTAGCTGTTGGTTCTCCTGGAGAAGCTCTGGTCCTTACGTTAAGCATTGCTTCCTGACTCTGGAGGGGAAGACCTGTGCCACTTGGTCTCCAGGATGAACTTGTCATGCTGGCTTCCTGGCATGTGCTCGACTGTACTTATTGTTGGAGAAGCGTGGATCCTCCGTGTCACTGAGGATGGCTGTGGTGCTTTTCAGGACAGCCCTTGTCTTTGTTGTGAGTGTGACTTGTCAGCTCCAGTGTAGAACCCTCAACCTACCCGCATAGCTCCTTCACCCTGCTGGCATATACTTCCTAGCTTCCACTGCTGACCTTTGGGCCTTCCCAGCACAGATCCGTAAAAGAGACTGGCATGAATCCTTCTTGTGGGCTCTAGACCTTCAGTTGGACTCGTGGGAGGAATTGTCAAGAGCTCTGGGTCTTCATCTGGACTCATGTGGGACATGGCTGTGGGATTCAGGCTGTCGGCGAAATATTCTATGTCTTTAGTGCTGTGGATAGAGTTCCTGCATTTTCTTGTGTTAATCTGGGTGACCATCATAAAGCAATATTATAAACTCCGTATCCTGATTCTAATTGTTCTCCTGACAACGCCTGACTACAACAATGGCCATTCTCCCAAAATTGTTATACAGATTTAATGCAATCCCAATCAAAATACCACTAGTATACCTCACAGACCTAGAAAAAGCATTCCTAAAATTAATCTGGAACCAGAAAAGACCTAGAATAGCAAAGGCAATTCTGAGCAACAAAGGCAAGGCGGGAGACATCACAATTCCTGACTTGAAGTTATACTACAAAGCTACTGTAATAAAATTGGCATGGTACTAGAATAAAAACAGACCTGTAGATCAATGGAATAGATTAGAAGATACAACTATAACTACAAACACATTCAGCCACCTTATCTTTGATAAAGAGAGCAAACATGTTCACTGGAAGAAAGATAATCTCTTTAATAAATGGTGCTGGAAAAACTGGCCGAAAACTAAAACTAGACCCATGCCTATCACCATGTACTGAGCTAAAGTCAAAAGGGATCAAAGATCTAAATATTAAAACAGAAACACTAAATCTGCTAGAAGGCAAAGTAGGTAGAAATCTTGAAGACACAGGGGTAGGAAGAGAATTCATGAACAAAAAACAAACCGCATGGGAAATACTTTCCAGAATCAATAACTGGGATCTCGTCTTATTAAAAAATTTTGCATGTCAAAAGAAATCTCCAACAGAGTAAAAAAGAAAGCCACACATTTTGAAAAATCTTAGCCAACTGTCCATCAGACAAAGGACTTCTGTCTAGAACATATAAAGAATTTAAAAAAATCAAACCCCCAAAATTCAAAGACCCAATCCAAAAATGGGCATCTGAGATGAATACACAGTTCTCATACAAAGAAATACAAATGGCAAATAAATACATGAAAAAATGCTCAGCATCACTGGTCATTACAGAAATGCAAATTAAAACCACACTGAGATTCCTTCTCACTCCAGAAAGAATGGCCAGGATCAAGAAAACTACCAACAACAAATGCTGGAGAGGCTGCGGGAGGAAAAAGGAACTCTTCTGCACTGTTAGTGGGAGTGTAGACTGGTGCAACCACTGTGGAGGTCAATCTAGAGGTTCCTCAAAAAGCTGGGGCTGGAAGTCCCATTTGACCCAGCTATTCTACTTCTGGGCATATTCCCAGAAGAATTGAAAACATCATATCACAGTGATATATGTGTACTCATGTTTATAGCAGCACAATTTGTAATAGCCAGATCTTGGAAACAACTTAAATGCCCATCAACTGAGGAATAGATAAAAAAAGATGTCATATTTTTATACAATGGAGTACTACTCAGCTATAAAGAATGATCACATTGAGATATTTATAAGTGGATGCAACTTGAGACCATACTCATAAGTGAAATAAATCAAACTCACATGAGTAAATACCATATGTCTCCCTAGTATAAGAAATGGTAAGAGTACATGATAGAAAATCTTCAATAAATACAGTGAAAGGATAAAAATCTGCTCAAAGGGGAAAAAATAATATCTCAGGGAAAAGGAGGAAGAAAAAGCAAGGGAAAAGAAGAAATATCTAAATTTGTATAAACTCACTTAGGATAGCTAAGATGATTGTGCTACAAATTGTATAAGTTCGTAGAACAAAGCAGTTAATATTCATAGGATTGGAACAATTTGGTATGTTTGTGTCTGGTGACCTGAGGAACTCTTGAAGATCACTAGGTAAAATACCAATCTTAGTTCTGTTCCTACCACTGTGTTTTGAAAGCCTGTATCATCATTGTTTTGGGCTCTTTGCTATTATTATTTATTTGTCTTTTAAATTTATTTTTCTAGCAATCTGTTTTGTTTTTCCCTCTAATGCAGAAGGGAAAGGTATACATGTTATACATGCCTAGAACTTCTCATAAACAGTTTATGAGAATCAATTATATTATGTGTGATGAAATGAACAGCTACTTTGAAGAAAAACAGACATTATGGTATCCATTGCTGATTCTGTATCATCATGCTGTGAAACCCAGTAATGCTTCTACTCTTTGTTCAGAGTGGTTTTAGTCTGTTTTGTATTGTTTAATTTCAATATACATGAAGGTATGGACAGCTATTGTGAAGAGAATGAGAGACATTATGGCAGCCATTGTTAATTTTCCTATTATCTAGTTTTGAAGGCCTGTAAGCCTTCATTACTCTGTTCTGATCAGTTTATTACTATTTTGCTTTGTATGAATTCATTGTGTGTGAAGATATAGACAACTATTTAGAAGAAAACAAGAGATATTATGGTAGCCACTGTAGATCTCCTGTTGTCTTGCTTTGAAACCTGTGTCACTTACATTGTTTTGCTTTTTAATCTGCTTTGTTCTGTTTTGTTATGTATAGTTTTAACCTTTTTAAAATAAAAAAGAGGGAAAAAACCCAAAACCAAAATGAATACAATCTTCTCAGAGAAGTGGCAGCAGCAAATCAATATTTAAAACAAGGTTCAACATGACTGGTCACTCAAGAGATGCAAATTAAGGCAACACTGAGATTCCATCAAGAAAGAATGACTATTATCAAGAAATCAATCAAAAACAAATTCTGGTGAGTTTTGGGGAAAAGGAATCTTTCTCTACTGTTGGTGGGAGTATAGACTTGTGCAACCACTGTGGAAAACAGTGTGGAGATTCCTCTAAAAACTAGACATAGAGGTTCTATTTGACCCAGCTATTCCTCTTTTTGGTATTTTCCTGAAAGAAGTGAAAACAGCATACCACAGTGATATACATATACCCATGTTTCTAGCAGCACAGTTTGTGATAGCTGAATCTCAGAAGCAACCCAAATGTCCACCAAATGATGAATGGCTAAAGGTGTGGGTTTTTTTTTATACAATGGAGTACTACTCTGCCATTAAGGATAAGCCTGAGGCATTTCTAGCTAAATAGATGCACCTTGAAAATATACTCTTAAATGAATTAACTGGACACACATGTGTAAATATTGCATTGTTTCTCTGGTGTGACAAACTGAAAGTGTAAATAAGAACCAAAATGAATAATAGATATTGTGTAATAGGAAGAAAATGTTCAAATGGGAAGGGAACTAAGGATGGGGAGGGGGGAAGGAAGGAAAAAAAATGATGAGAAAAGAAGGAAAAAATAGAAGCAAAGCTTTTGCAAATAAGGAGGGGAATATGGGTGGAAGGTAGAGTTATAAGGAAAAAAATGAATCAAGTTATGTCATGTACGGGTATAAATTCCCTATGATGAATGTGATCGTTATGCATACCTAAAATGTACCAGTAAATGTAATTAATTAAAAAAGAAAAAAATATTTAACTTTCTAGGGTTGATATAAATTAAATTTACTGCAGAGATGAAGATCTTGTCCTGTGTACTTATTTTCTGTGAAAACCAGCTCTTCTCAGTGTGTCCCAGTGCAAAACTTACCTGTGACTAGTAAAGCTGACCTGAGGCTAGCATTCTCAGTGAAGTGTGACATCTTGGTGAGAAGCCACAGGATTAAGGCAAAGTAGAAAGGACCTGTGGAGGTGAAGTCTGGAGCAAACTTTGGGAGATGGATACCCTAAAGAGAGGCTAGGAAGAAAGGTGGAGGTGGGTTTGTTCTTTTAGAATGCAGAGTAGAACCAACCAGAAGCAGAAGTTCTACGCTCTAAAAAGGAAGGAATTCATGTTAACAGTGGCATAGCTTTGGGGGAAGGAGCCTGAGATGGCACATTTTTTTGGATGGCATTATCCACCAAAAGGAAAGTTGTATTGCAACAATTTACTCCATTCAGATATGTTGGAGGGCAGCAAATTGAAGTACTATTCTGAGCAGTACGAACTCTAGCTACACCACTGCATGTTAGCCAACAATAAAATCAATTGCCCAAAACCAAGAGAACAACCTGTTGTTGGGAGTGAGATAAGCAGAGGTTCAGATAAGCACTATATTGCCTTGAGAGCACTTTCTACTTCAGCTCAAGGATTTCATATTCACTGCCACACTTTCTCCTGCAGGGTAAACTGAATAGGCATGGAACTACAGCTCTGGATTAAAAAAAAAAAATCGCACACCAGCATAGAAACTGTACACATTGGCCCAGTCCTTGTGTATGCTGAAGTCACTTCCATGTTAAAAAACATCCCTCTCTGAATTTTCATGCCCCATATTCTCAGCTGTTCTTTCATCCAGAAAACACTATTAAATACTTATCATGTGACAGGGTTACATGTTGAGAATGGTAAAAGAGAGATTTTCTTTCTCTTTGTGATTGATTTAATCTAGTGGGGAGGATGACAAAATACTGGTAGATTAAAAATTAGGATATTCTAGGTATTACGAATGAAAAGGACAGGGTACTCAGACAGATAATAACAGGAGGTCTCTTAGATGAGGAGAATCTGGAAGGTCTCTCTGACAGTATGATATTTAAGTAGGTCTACAAAAGAGTCCAGTCATCTGGAAAGTGGATATGTGCCAGATTATGTGTTACAAGTAACTATGAACATGTTGAGTCACCTGAAAACCCTGTGAAGAGGTTTATGCAGTGATAAAAGCACCCAAGGAAATTTCAAAGTTTTTATTTGGCTTTAATCCCTGAGTCTTGGGATTCTGGCAGAAGAATCACTTTATAATTAATTCTGAATCCCTGAATGGCAACTAGAAAGAAAAGTACAAAGGACTTACTGTCCTGGGACAAGTGAACCATTTCTTCTAACAGAGAGGAACTTGGAAAATCTAAAACAGCAGACCCAGAGATGAATGCTGTGTGGATTTCACTTAAGCTAAAATTAATAGTCAGTGTGATAAGAATAAGCTACAATAAACAGTGTGGCTTGCCAATATTATCAATTATTTAGGGAACCAGAAGTGTTCCTCTCATTTAGCCTCTACAAGCCTATTACTTGATCTAGCACATGTGTAGCTATGAAGGGACGGCTTTAATACTGACTGCCTCCTACCTGGAGTCCATCTTTCCTTCTTTTCACCCTATTCATTGCCCATGAGAGTAGTGGGGCCACAGTACCTGTGCTCTGCAGTATTAATCACATATATGTGTACACATTCTTCCCTCTTTCAGCTCTTTTGAGTCCAGGGGTTGAGGCTGGTTCATCTCTGTGACTACAGAGTCCAGCACAGAATCTGGCACAGAGTATTTAATAAATATTTGATAACTTAAAAATGAGTGGCCTGGATCCTTCAAAATGCCAATGTTTTATCATAGAAGATACAAAGAAACTGGTAGACTGTTCCATATAAAGGAAGCAAAAGTAGGGCCTGGGATTTACTCAGCAGCATAAGCGCCTGTTTGGCAAGCACAAGGTTGTGAGTTCGATCCCCGGTACAAAAAAAGGGAAGCAAAAGAGACAGGTAAATAAAATGCTGTAGGTCATCCTTTATTGGATCCCAAATTATGAAAAAATAAAACATCTACAAAGGACATTATTCAGTCAATTGGGGGAAACTCTAATATGGATTGTGTATCTTATTTATGTTAATATTTTATTTATGTGAAATTGTTTTGAGTATTTTTTAATGTTAAATTTCTTGAGCACATCTTGGGAGATATTTACAAAAGCATTTAAGGATAAAGTCTCTTTTGAAGTTAACCCTCAGATGGATTAACAAACAACGAAGTATATATTCATATACATCTATTGGTGTATGTATATGCATAGGTATATCCCTCTGGCCCCTGAAGACTGAACTCAGGACCTTGCACATGCTAGGCAAGTGCTCTACCACTACATCCCCAACCCTTGCAATTATTTTTAAAATTCTGAGACAGGATCTCCTATATTGCCTAGGTTGATTTTGAATTTGTGATCCTCCTGCCTCAATTTCCAGTGTAGATAAAATTACAAGTGTGTGCTGCCACACTTGCCATATATTATGTACAGTGCTACTTTGGTTCATGAACTTAACTTGTTTTATGATTTTGGAAAAGATGGCCATGTTTGGGTTTGTGTGGGAAAGATGGCTGCAGTTGTGTTTGCCATCTGATGCAGAATCTATAAACAAAAATAAAATTTAGCAAATGCTTCTGTTCACAAACCAAATTGCTTGCTAAAAGTGTTTGTGAACTGAGGTGCCACTGTATTACATATGCAAATATATGCATATACAGTTAAAGAAAGAGACTAAGTAAATATTTTTTAAAATGAAGTGGAAATCAAGGTATAAAGTACATGATCAAACAATATACCTTTGCAAATTTTCTGCAGGTCTGAAAGTTTTCAAAATAAAACAGTAGAAAATATAAGAGTGTCAACTTAGGTAAGAAAGTGTAATGGGATATAAAATTTACCTGATGGTTATCTGCCATTTTGGAAGTACATGGTCAGCTGGGTCAAGACCACAGGGGTATGTTAATGTCTCTTACCACAGGGATAGGGTAGCAGGAGGGAAGGGAGGCTCAGAGAACCTCCAGTTCAGAGAACAGAGGTGGTATCTACAGATTCATACTAGTTTAAATGTACAGCCAGGCAGATAGGCAGGAGAAATAAATAACAGATCAAAAGAGAAACCCAAAAGACAGTTCTTGAACAGATCAAGCTCTTTGTCAAGGGTTTAGGCAAGTAATCAGAAAAATGCATATACTTATAAAAGATAAAAGCCAAAATAGATATTCAGCATGGTAGGCAGATAGGAAAGAGGATACAAAGCATTGAAGAATCAGAAATACAGAGAAGGCCCTGGCTTGTCTGGAAAATGCTCATTCAGGAAAGCAAACAGAAACCAAGGTGGAAGTAAACAATGTGATGAGGACTTGATATGAGAAAATGAGCTTAGAGACCAGAGGAGGATGAAGAATTAACTAAAGTTTGCCTGAAAATGGGGGTAGGAAAAGGTGGCAGCCAATGGCAGAAAGTAATAAACTATTTCTCTGTGAAAAGTCTGGCTGAAGTTTGCTCCTCTTATCTGGTAGCTGAATCAGAGAAATATGAACTACAAAAGAATTCCTAGGAAAGGTCTTGCCTCAGTCTCAAACTACCTTTATGACTGTAGGCCCACAACATATATATCCCAACCAGTCTAGGTGCCACTGCCAGTGTATCTTTTGTAGTTCTTAATTTAATGATAGTATTCCGGTTAAGAATTCTGGGTTCCAAGTTCTTTGAGAAATTTCTCTTTAGACTAGCAGCTACATTCATGGATATGCCACCCTTTTTCAGGCAACCTTGCTTTCAAAATCCCAGATAGGCTAACTTTCCTTACTGATACACAGCTCAGAGTTCCTGAATGCTAATAGATGGGGATATCTAAAAGCTCGCCTTTGTCTGTACCAACTCCACCATGCCAGTGCGATATTCTAATACTGAAAGAAAGCAATCTATAGCAGGCTGGGTAAGAAGTTCCCTCTGTAGGAAAGAACCAGCTCGGGGCATATATATAGCTGTAGTGACCAGGTAGTCTGGTCCCCCCAGAAGTATCTGGAATTCAAGTATTTTTTGCCGCTCCCCCTGCCTTTTTTGTCTTTTTTGACACAGGGTCTTACTATGCAGTTCAAGTTGGCCTTGAGCTCACTATATAGCCCAGGCTGGCCTCGAACTCCCAGGGATCCTCCTGCCTCAGCCTCCCAAGTGCTGGGATTACAAGTATGCACCACTATGCCTGGTTCTTTTGGCCCCTATGCAAGTAACATAAGCAAGGCTCATTTGGATGCAGAAGTATAGACGCGGCATAGGGGAAGGGGACTGGGAGAGTAGTCATTTTCCCAAGCACATTCTCTACAAGTAGCAATTAAACTGGCAGCGCATCTTTTTTTTTTATTGGTACTGGGGATCAAACTCATGATGGCATGCTTGCAAGGCAGGTGCTTATGCCACTGAGCAAAACCCCCAGCCCCTGGAAGCGCATATTTTAAGACTATGATGAAAAGAGAGTAGGGAATGCAGCATGGAACATGACTTGCGTAAGGAAAAAGGGTCAAAGAGTTCCTGTCAGACTATGCTCTCCCACGGGCACACAGGATAGGCCCATATTTACAGCAGCTTTTCTTTGCTCTTCTGCTTAGGTCACAGTCCACAGATCTGTTTTAAGGGCCTTTCCTCCCGCTCAACAGAGACCTACCTCGCCGTGGTTAGGGCTGAGCTTTCTCTTTCTCCCTCTGCTCTGTGTCCTGCACTCCAGATTAAAGATGCTGAGTTCCATCCACTCTTCAGTCTCTCTCAGAAGTGCTTAGTCATTGACTGGCCACGTGGCATTTGCTTTTGTATTGTGGGTCTGGTATGTTAACTAAGAGAGTTATTTTCCAGCCTAGTTGGAAACAGCAAGAACTTGAATTGACTTGCTAGACTGGCAGTGCTGGAAGAGTTAGGGCCATGTGCCAAAGCAAAGAATGGATAGCTGTTCACTGGGGGGCAGATTTACTAAACGTTCCTGCTGGCAAAGGAGAGCTTTGTTGGGCCTTTGCTGCCAGATTCACACCAGGAAATGTACTGTGACTTCAGGGTAGCTCCACAGGCTGTTTCTCCTTCAAAAGGGGAATCATAAGCCAAATTTTTCTAGAGAAAAAGATCCAGAAGAAAGAAGAATAATTTTAGAGAAAGGAGGAAAAAAATCCAGAAGACAGGGAAGATGATGGAGATCAAAAAGTCCCACATGATGAAAAGATAAGGGACAGAAATAAGATGAGATTTCTAGACAGTAGATACCAGGCTAGCAGGCATGGACCCTTGCAGGTACTACTGCCAGCCCTGCCCCCCTTTGAGCCCATGCCCCATCCCAGCTCCTACCTGGTAGGTACCTGTCGTGGTTGTGGCCGTATTCTGTGGCAGTGAGTGATAAGTGACTCTGTGTAAAGGGCTGGTTGCCAAACAGATTGTCACTATGAAGGTTGTGGCAGAGCTTCTCCAGGAAGCGGAGGACGTAGGTGATGCTGTTTACTGCTGGGAGGTTGAGAGTGTGCTGTTTCCGGTCAAACACGGCTGTGGAGTTAGGTAAACAGAGCCATGCATGTCAGCTGGGCAGCACAGCGCAGGGCCAGAGGAGCCCAGCCTACTGCTTGTCTCAGGCTTACTAGGTTACACAAAGGCAGTTAGCCCAGGCTGCTTCCTCCCTCCCTTCTTTTCCTCCCTCCCTCTTCCCCTCCCTTCCTCCCTTGAGGGCTTTGATTTTTGCCTCCTACCAGAAAGTGCATGCAATAATGGGAGTGGCTACACCAAGTCTTTTGCAGCTGCAGGGCTTCAGAATGATTTCAACTTGTGAAAACAACTGTGAACATAATTCTGTCTACTCCATCATTGGAAGGGATTCCTCCAGGAAATCTGTTCATTTAGGGTGCCATTTTCACATGAACTTCCCAAGAACAGGGAAGCTGAGCAGGAGAGGATAATACAGCTCTTGCTAGCAATGGTTTTGGTACACACTTTTCAAACTACAGAAGGATGCCAGAGTTTTGGTAACATTTAGAATTGTTTCATGCTTGGTTTTATTATACTCCTTATTTCTATTAAAACAACAGCATAATTTTTTAGAGACAAAATGTCTGATCTTTGTTTTGGAGGGAGTGAGGAAATGGAGACTTAGGGAGATAGGTTACTCTTAGGAACCAGTTTGGGGTCAGAAGAGGAGCTTTAGTGGGGCAAAAGTGAAAGAGATAAAGAAGGCCTGTTCTTGCAAAAGGCTTTACAGAAGCAAAGGACCACTAGAGTATCCTGAGCTTTAAAGGATACATAAACTTAATTTGCCAGCAGTTCCTAGCCTTCTTGAATAATTCCCTCAATGTCGGCTCCTATTCTTCACATAGCCAATTATTCAAGTCTGGGCTCCATATATTCCTCTATTCTAACGGTTGTTGCCCTTAGCTGTTTAGATTTTTTTTTTAACCTGTGTAGACCTGAGCCTGTCATCTCCTCTTCTTTCCCTTTCCCACCAGTACAAGGTAATAACCTCCGAAATATGGTAAGGGCTCAAAAATGCTCATTAAAAGAATCATTTGATGATTTATGGGGTGTTCCATGTCAGCTAGGTTTCTTAAATCTGGTTATCGCAAGTTGTTAGGGAGGTGGGCAAGGAAATATAGACTAGTACTGTTAAGACTGGAAGACCATAGGTTAAGCCCTCATAGGTTTGGTGGGTAAGGAAAAGAATTTTGGACATAGGAAAATCGAAACAGAAGAAGAGCAAGGAAGCAAAAGTGAGTATTCTCAGTGAGAGCCAAAAACAATGTACTGTTGAATTAAACTCTCAGCAGGAAAGAAAGAGAAACATTCTTCTCCTTCTACCCTGAGATTCAGAATACTTGTAGAGGGTCTGGCTTAGGCCAGAGAAGCTACAGCACAAAAAGAAAAAGTTAGGGGTTTCCTGAAACTGGTAGGGAGGGCATGACAGTCTGAAGGAATTCTCTTGTACAATACAGTCCCTTTCAATTCTTCCTTCTAGAATGCCTTAAAACCATATACTCGTACATTTTCTGAATGGGGGAGTTAAGTAAGGAGACAGGAGAGAAATCTATTTAGAACCTCAGGCAGAGTGTACTAAGTATTCTTGGTGGTGATATGCACAAGCCTCGGAAGAACTTGAGAGTTGGAAATGAGTGCTACTTTGAGGAACAGAATACTTTCATATTTCTCTACAGCCTGTAAGGGTGAATCCTGATGGGATGCCTTGTCAGAAATCAATCAACTGAGAAGGCCTGCCCCTCTGAGTAGGAGGTCATACTAGCCCAGCGGTGCTCACCTGAGATGACCTCACCACCATGGCCCTGTTTGAGGAAGCTGAAGACAGTTTTCTGGTGGTAAGCACAGTCGATGCAAGCTTGGACTGCTTGCTGCAACACCACAGAGGCACGGGCTGGCCCAAAGTGGTCAGGGAGCTTCTGGACCTTCTTTTTATCCAAGTGGGGGCCTGTGCTGCCGCTCTTGTTCAAGTAGATACAGACTATAGGAGACAAAGAATCCAAGAAACTTACAGAATATCTGGTGCAAAGAAGTCAGAGAACAGTATTCTATCTATCATACTCTGAGGTCTGGTCCCCACCAGGATTCCCAGTAGCTAAGCTGGTAAAACACAGAGGGCTAAAGGGTAGGGGCCCCAAAAAAGGCTGTGCCCAGCTGCTACCAGCCCAAACTACATGACCAAGGGCTCTGGGAACACAGCCTACTTGGAAAACAGCCTAGACCAAAAGCTAAGTATGTAATTGGCACTTTATCTTTTGTGCTCTGAGAAGAAAATCCAAATCATTTCTGAGGTACATATACTTTCATTTTCTGTACTTGGTTGCCTCTCACATTCTTTGTGCTTCATGTCTTATATATTAAAGGAGTTATAGGGCCATGGGAGTATTAGCTTTTGAGTATGTTGGCACTGAATATAGAATTGTCATGTCACTGATCACTTGTTTGTATTCCTGTTCTTGGTCTAACAGTTTCTTTGTTATTTTCTACATAACATTCAGTTCCAAAGAAAGTAATAAAAAGGAAAGAAAAATGAAACAAAATCAAAAAGGCCCTGCAGTTCTGACATATAATATTTGCTTATTTCAGCAGTCCTCCTGTCAATCCAGCGGGGCACTCTCCTGGTTGCTGCCCTGCACCTGGCACTGGAGTGGAGGATAACAGAAACTGAGGCTGCTTCTTTGGGCTCTGGGAAGGACCCACAACAGCCTGATCAGAAGTGGAATTTTCTCCTCTGATCACTTTCAAGGTTCCTATCCAGTAGACTGTATTATTCTCACACTCACTGAAGATGTAGAAAGGCAAAAAGTCTCCTCTGTTACTAAAGATAGAAAGGTCTTGTGTCTCAGGTCCATCATCTGAGTCTAGATAGATGCTCCCTGAGCAATTGTCATCTTCACAGTTCTAACATAAGGAGAAGTGATATTGAGAGAAGAAAATGGAAAACACAAAGCAAGTAGGCTGGACGGGGAAGGTAACAAGAGAAAACAAAAAGAATAAAAGCAAATGAAATGAACTCAATATATATATTTAACTGTGTTCTCTCCTGAAACTTACCAAGATGGGCAAGATAACAAAAGAAGAGTCAACAATAAATTTTGGAAGCTGGAAAGCAAACTGGAAAACTAGTAACTAACTTAGCAGACTCAAGAAAGCTGAGTGGTGAATGTTGAGAACCAAGCTGTTTCATCTCCTAATTCTTAAGAAGCCTGTGCATCAGCAGAATAGGTGTTTCTAGAGGCAAATGTGAAATTTAATCTAATAAAAGGAAAATATGATTTCCATGACTGTTAATATGACTCTTCTACTTTTTTTTTTTTCTTGAGACAGGGTCTTGTTTTATAGTGTGAACTGCCTATGTAGCTTTGAACGTAGGTGGCCTTGAATTCATAGCAATCCTCCTGCCTCAACCTTCTGAGTGCTGGGATTAGTGACCCTTCTACTGAAACTATGAAAAACACAGGAACACAGAAAAGTCATAAAAATGAGTTAACAAATGTCTAGGAAAAGACACTTTTAACATATATAGCAGTATATTTGTAACCTAGATTAGAACTAGCCCAAATGTCTGTCAGCAAGAATATAGATACACAAATTGTGATATAGTTGTTTAATGGGATATGACTTGACAAAAAAATGAACAACTAACATATGCAAATAACATATGTGCTTCTCAGGACATTATTTTGTGTGAAAGAAACCACAAACAAGGTTACATACAGTGTGATTCATTTGTATTACATTTAAGAACAGGAAAATTTAATCTCTGGTGGCAGAAATAAGAATCAAGGTGGAGGCAGAGATATGAGGAGGTCTGCGGGGCTAGCTTCCAGTTTGCTTTCCAGCTTCCCGCTAGCAGAAAAACCCTTGGCTGGGGTTGTAACTATGCAAGTGTTGACATTTATTAAAATTTAAATTTGTATGTTTTGAGCTGGGCATGGTGGCACACACTTGTAATCCCACCAACCAGGAGATTGAGACAGAAGGATCACTGTGAGTTTGAGGCCAGCCTGGCTATATTGTGAGTTCAATACCAGTTTGAAATACGTAGTGAAACTCTTGTCTCAAAATAACAACAAACAAACAAATGAACAAACAAAAAGAAAAGAAAAGAAAAGAAAAGGACTTCTGTTTTACAATGTAAACTTTACTTCAGTTAAAATACATAGAAAGTAAAAAAGTGTAAGTAGTCTGGTGATGATTAAAAATATTCTACATAGATTAAATGATGAAATATAAAAGGCAAACTATATAACATTTAGAAGATTGTCAGTTTTAAAACATGACCTCCAAACTCTTTGCCATTCCTTCTGATCTGTTATACTTAACTAATAGTATAAAGGTCACCATCTTAGTTTCTTGTCCCAGGGATTAAGAAACTGGCAGCTTCCATTTCCTGTTTCTGGGGACATTTGCTCCCAGACCCTAAATATTAACTTCCAGGAACCAATGTTCTCTAGTGAGAGATCTCTATGGAGAAAAACTAACTGCAGAACTGACATGTCAGCCATGTGGTAAAAATGGGCCAGAAGATACTGCATGCCACAGAGATAAAACTTCTCCACCAAGCCCTGTCCTTAGTGTTGTTCTAAAACATGCAGTTTTGTGGTGGTTTGTTACACAGTGGAAGATTATTAGAACAGATTCTGCATATGGAATTGGCTTTAAAACTGAGCAGCAGAAAGCAGCAGAGAAGGCCACAAGAGTTACTGACAATTAAAAGAGCTTTGAGGAGAGTTTTGTTTGTTTGTTAGTTAGTTTGTTTGCTTTTGGAATTAAGGATTAAACTCAAGGCCATCACTCTGGACTATAACCCCATTTATTCATTCATTATTTTGAGACATGGTCTTGCTAAGTTACCCAGTCTAGTCTAGGCTCAAACTTGCAATTTTCCTGCCTCAGTCTTCCTGAGTGCTGGGATTACTAGTAAGTGCCATCACACTTAGCTAAGGAGAGCTTTAATGGAAGCCAAAGGTTTCCCAAAAGGCTGTCAGTGAGGGTTTAAAGGAAAGTGAGGAAGATATTGGAAGACGGAAGACATGGGGTGTTTGCTAGGCAGTGACTTGAAGTCTGACAAGACTGTTGTTTAAAGTGACATGCAAATGGGAAGGTACCAAATAGCTAAGCTTTCCAAAGTAAGAAAAGTATTACCTTTCTTCTCATTGCTTATGATGAAATGTAAGATGAGAGATGAGCTTAAAAAATGTACACAGACATACACATCCAGGATTTGCAGTGTTTATGAATCAACTTGCTTATCATTTCTAGACTCCCCGGAAGGCAAATGACTTTCAAATTAAGAAAGGGCCAAATATCAGTTCCAGAATGAGATAATACTATTCTTTACTAAGGTAACAAAAAGATCTAAGAATATGCTTCATGATCTCTTCCAGACCATTCTCTAGGAATGTTAAGGGCAAGGACTACAGATTCTTTCCTTTAAACAAAAGAATGTGTAACAATTTTAAGGATAAGGTCCTACAGCTGCAGGTGCACAGGAGGTTCAGAGCAGCAATGAGTATTGGGAGCCATTGAAACTGGAAATTGAACACACGCGCAGGGCTGTGTGTTGGCTGGGGCATGGCCAACCTGAGAACCAAGAGACACCTCGAAGGGCAAGATAAGGTCACAGCTGAGGTACACCTGGCCTCAACTCCAATTAACTAAATAAAGACTGTAGAACAGGCATTTCATTCCTGTAGTGAAAAGCAACATGGAAACCTCCTAAAATACTTCTCCTAAATAACATAAGATAATTCTCCTAAAGTAAACATAATCTGTTACTTGGGAAAATGTTTGAACCACTCCCAAGGTCTGTTCACAGTTTCCTGAGTTTTCTACTCTAACCTTTTCCTTGTTTGTAAACTAAATATATATGGGCCACCCAGAGACATTCCTTGTCTTAGCCTCCAGAGTCTCAAACCTGCAGAGGGTTTTGATCCTCCTGGAGCCCTAAAATCATACCACTTGTCTCATTTATTTTAAACCTTCGCTGTACACTCGTTTGGGAGATTGGGGATAAATGGGCTTATCTTTTAGAGATTTGTGGTTGTAGCTTTTGTGTCACAAAGAGAATCTCCAACGTTTCAGAGAAAACTCAAACTTCTGAGACTCCTTTTGGTGAAAGCATTGCCAGTATGGATTAGAAAGTTTAACATAGATAGTCATGAGGCTTCTCTTCTCCACTCGCTGCTAGACTACATTCCTTCACTCACTTGAACCTGAGTAATGCCCCTGGGCTAACCCTTGTCTTAAGGCTTACTACATGGAGGCAGAGATAAGAAGAGCAAGACTCCCAAGCCTGCTTTGGAAAATTCAAAAATTCCAAAGAGGATGCATGTGTACCAGACCTGCTTCTATGATGTGTAGTAACCTTTCTTCACGTGGAGCTCATTGAAGGGACATGCACATGAACTGTATCTCATACACTCACTGATAACAGGATGAATCATGGGAAAGGACTTTTGCAGTAGATGCAGGTGATGTGACTCAGTGTCCTGTCGATCATGTCAATCATGCTCTGGAAGACCCCAATGGGAGGTGCCCCAGAACCCGCACAAGCATTTTAAACCCCTACACCTTATGCCCTCAGAACTTGTGCTATTTTCTTCTTGTAAGTGTTAGCTAATTCTCTTAGTGTGCTATCACCTTCATAAGGTGTGCTGATTTTTCTTTACTATCATGTGCCATGTTCAATTCTTTGTTCACTGTGCACAAGAACCTAGGAGCCTATCCTAGACCCCATCACCTATGCTAACAGGATTAGAGATGGTACAAAAACAAAGAGAATTCTTTGGACCTCTAGCCATTTATAGGCAAAGAATACTGAGAAGGCAATCTATGTTTGCTCATAACAAAAGAAGTCTGATTCAAAAGACAAAACAAAGAACCATGGAAAACAACATCCAGGAAGTGATACTGGACCTAATGAAGGAGCTGGCAACATGTACCCAGTTGGATTTCAGAATTTCTACAGATTAGAAATGTAGTGACTGATGTGTGCATTCAGTTTTTCTCCCTTTTGGTGAGTGTCTGCAATCTTTTGTGCATGTTCAGTTATTGTGACTTAAGTATGTTTCTTTAGTTCACAGGTCTTTGCATGGAGAAAAATCATACCCAAGGAAATATACCCGAACAATTTCACTTAAGTGTTTCATGTGCAGCTGCCCCTGAGTTAGAGGATGGATGTGATTCTGAATCTTGAGCCGCAGGCTCAATCTTGGGGACTGTTTATGAATCTCTAAGAAATGAATTTTTCCAAGTAGGAAAAACATAACATTTGTTCAGAGGGTGTACTGATATGGTTTTAGCATAACTTTTGATTCTCCTCCTATGGAAAGGCAAGATCTATTCCTATTAATAGTTCATATCCAGATGTCACCCTACACTTTCATACCCTCATAGGTGGGACTTTGAGGAGGCAACTGGATCATGATACTCATAAGTGAATTAGTCCATATTGAATTTATAGCTAACTTGCTATTAGGAGGTGGAATGTGGTCAGAGCAGGTGGGTCACTGAGGGTGTGGCCTGGAAGGGTGTATGTCTCCCTCATCTTTCTCTGCTTCATGACTACTATGCCATAAACAAGCCTCCTCTGTCATGATGTCCTATTTTGGAGCCAGCCAACAATGGACTGACATCTCCACAAACTGAACCAAAACAAACTTTTCCTACTTTAAATTGTGGGTGTCAAGTATTGTGTCTCAGTAGCAAGAAAAGTAATTAAGATAATTTCCTTCTTGAACCTGGGCTCTGTGACTAGCTATTCAACAGTATATAGTGAAAATAATTCCATGTTGTTAGGGACTCAGGCATTAAGAAGATAGTAGCCTTCACTTTCTGTCTCTTGAGAGACTTGTTCTTAGAACACAGTCGTCATAAAATTAGCCCAACCTAACCTTTAGAAAGTCTGAGTGGGGAGGACCAGCTTTACTAGCTACATGACTAAACAACCCCAACTTATATTATGTAGAACAGAGGTAGCTATCTTAATTTATCTTATATCTTTTATAGTTTTATTGTTCTGTCACAAAGAATCAGGTGAACAGGTGTCAGATGAACACAAAGAATCACAATTTATATAAGAGACCAGAAATCCACAAGCAGAAGTGTTTGTGGGGACCAGTGCCAGAGAAAGGAAACCCATGTATATTTCAGAAAGCAAGAGCATAGCAGAAACAATAAATTAAAAGGTTTTATTTTTCTTATTCTTAACTGACCTAATAGATAAAAGTTTGCTTGAAATAATAATAGTAACAGCAATAAATATATTTGATTATGTGTGTATATACAGATATACATACATAGGTAGATGCTTATGTAAAGTGGAAGGATTAATAGCAATAATTCAAGGTATGAAAAGGATTCAGGATTACACAGTACTCATATTATGTGGTGAGCAATACAGTGCTACTTGAAAGTGGACTTGGATTATCTGTAAGTGTATAGTGTAAACTAAAGGATAACTGCTAAAAAAGTTTAAAAAAAGATATATAACTGGCACACTAAGAAATAAAAGAAAATGAATCATATAAATTGCTTGATTAAAATCACAAAAAGCAGAAGAACTACAGAAGACAAAATAGAAATAATAATAAGAGAAACAAATAGAAAATTGAAACAAATAATGCTAGGTATTAGTAAAATTTTACCAATAATCACTTTAAATGTCAAAGATTTAAAAACATCAACTAAAAGAGAAAGATTCTCAGACTGGAACAGAAAACAAAATCCAAATATGTTAATCCATAAGAAATCCACTTTAACATTGGTGTAGGCAAAGACTTTATGAACAAAATCCATATTGCACAGGAACTATCACAAAGAATCAACAGCTGGAATCTCACCCCACTGAAAAGCTTTTGCATAGCAAGAGAAACCACCAACAGAGTAAGAAGACAACCCATATTGTGGGAGAAAATGTTTGCCAGCTGTTCCTTAGACAAAGGATTACTATCGAGAACATATTAAAGAACTCAAAAAAATCAGTTCTCTCAGATTTAAAGACCCAATTGAAAAATGGGTGTCTGAGATAAATAGACACTTCTCAGATGAACAAATATAAACAGCAAATAAATATGTGAAAAAATGTTCAATGTCACTGGTCATTTGAGAGATACAAATTAAAACAACACTGAGATTCCATCTCACCCCAGAAAGAATGGTTATTATCAAGAACTCAAGCAATAACAAACGCTGGAGGGGCAGTAGGGAAAAAGGAATCCTTTTCCACTATTGGTGGGAATGCAGACTGGTGCAACCACTGTGGAAATCAGTGTGGAAATTACTCAAAAAACTAGGATTGGAGAGCCATTCAACCCAGCTATTCCCCTTCTGGGTACTTTCCCAAAAGAATTAAAAACATCATACCATAGCAATATATGTGCACAAATGTTTACAGCAGCACAGTTTATAATAGCCAGATCTTGGAAACAACCCAAATGCCCATCAACCAAGGAATGGATAAAAAAGATGTGGTATTTTTATACAATGGAGTACTACTTAGCCATAAAAAGGCTAACCTGGACACTTTTATAGGTAAATGGACGCACTTTGAGAACATACTCATTAATGAAATAAATAAGACATGTATGTGTAAACATCATATTGTTCATCAGCATGACAAGTTGAAAGAAAAATATATGTATATATGTATGTATATGTGTATAAAAATAGTTGAGATAATTATACTACTGATTTATATGAGTTCACTGAAGAGAAAGATTTGTGCTGGTCTTGTTCAGACAACTGAATGCAGATGTCCTGTGCTCTGGGTGAATGATTTGGGGATGACAATGTGCAATGTATGTACCATTGTTGCTCCCTAATTGACATGTTTTGAAATTATGTTGTAGTTTTCTTCTTCATTTTTTTCTTTCTTTTTATCCTTGAATAAAATGGATTTAAAAAAAAAGAGATCCACTTTAAATACATACATGTAGATTAAAAACAAAATGGGTAGGAAAAGATATACCACACTAATCTAATCAAAATACAGAAAGTAGCTAATTCAGATATAGTAGTCTTCAAGGCAAGGAAAATTATCAGGGAAAGACAGGCATTACATAATGATAAAGACATCAATCCTCCAAGAAGACATACTGATTCTTAATGATATACATATATATGTAACAATAGAGTGTCACAATATTTGAGCCAAAAACTGACAGAATTGTGAAGGAAAATAGATGGCTCCACTATTACAATTAGATATTTCAACATTCTTGTATCAGAAATGAACCATATCCAACAGGCAGGTCAATAAGGACATAACTGAATTCAATGGCATCATCAATCAGCGGAATATAACTGATATTTCTTAGGTACTTCATCTGACAACAGCAAAATTTTCACTCTTTGTAAGCTAATATGGGACATTATCCAAAACCAGACTACATTATCTGAAACCAAACAAATTTAGAGGGACTGAAACCACAACAATAGAATTGAACTAGAAATTAATAACAAAGATAGTCGGAAAACCTAAAAATATGTGAATAAGCAACATGCTTCTAAATAACAAATGAGTCAAAGAAATATCATAAGAAATTAGAAAATACTTTGTACTAAATAAAACTAAAATATAAATTAAATTTGGGATATAATGGAAGCAGAGCCTAGAGGGAAATATTGCTATGTAACACTGTATAGAATCATATATTTAGAAAAGACAGACGATCTTAAACCAGTGACACAAGCTTCTACCTTAGGAAATCAGAAAAAGAAAAATTAAATCCATAATAAGCACAAGATAAGAAACAATAAAAATTAGAGCAGAAATCAATGAAATTGAAAGGGGAAATCAATTTAAAAATGATGAAACCAAGAATTGGTTCTTTGAAAAGATAGATTAAAATCAATAAGACTCTAGCCAGTGTTAAAGAGAGAGATGATATAAATTATTAGAACCAGAAGTGATAATGGAGACAACATTATAGATACCATGATCATTAAAAGGATTATAGTGAACAACATTCTATACCCACACGTTTATAACCTAGATGAAATGGATCAATTTCTCGATAGATACCTTGTCGAAACTAAACCAGGAAGAAAAATACAAAGCTGGGTACAGTGGTACATGCCGGTAATCTTATTTATGCAGGAGGCTGAGTCAAGAGGACGGTTTGAGCCAAGAAGTTCATGATCAGCTTGAGTAGCATAGTGAGACCCTGTGACAAAGGAGGAAAAAGAACAGAGAAGAAAGAAGAAAAAAAAAGAGAAAGGAAAGAAGAAAAAATTCCCACAACCTGAATACGATGTACAGTATGCATTAAACAAACTGAATCAATAATCTTCCCAAACAGTAAGTATGAAGCCTACAAAGGTCACTGACAAATTTTACCAAGCATTTAAGGAACAAAATCATACCATTTCTCCACAATATTAGAAGACATAAGCAGAAGGAATACTTTTTAACTTATTCTATTAGGACAGCTTTAATATCCAAAACAGATGAAGACATATCAAGAAAAATACAGACCAGTATCACTCATAAACATAAATGCAAAAATCTTCAACAAAATATTAGAAAATATACCCAAAGTTATATAAAAAGGATTATATACCATGTCCAAGTGAGATTTATCCCAAGTATGCAAAGCTAGTTCGATTCAAATATCAATTAATGTAATCCACCCTATCAATCACATAATCATATTAATAAATTCAGAAAAAGTATTTGACAATATCTAACATTCATTCATAAAAAAAATCTCTTTAGTGCATTGGTAACTGGTGGTCAACTTAAACACCAGCTGAACTGAATCAGTGTGGTGCTGAGTGTGAATGGCCCACTTGAGGACTGTTGCCAGCATAAAAAGAAGAACTGGAGAGGAAGAACAGTATTATGTGTTTTCCTAAGTGTTGCTGTTGTTTGGAGCTGTTGGTTCTCTTGGAGGAGTTCGTCATGTTGGCTTCCTGATATGAACTCAGCTGTCCTCAACACTGGAGGAGCTGAGGAACTTGTCGCTGATGAGGGCTGTGGTACTTTTCGGGGGAGTCCTCGACCTTATTTTGAGCGTTGCTTCTTGGCTCCAGTCTAGAATGCTCAGCCTACTGGCACAGATCCTTCACCCTGCTGGTATAGACTTTCTAGCTTCTGCCACTGACCTTTGGGCCTTCCCACCACAGATCCATGAAGTGGACTTGTATGAGTCATTGTTGTGGGCCCTAGGTCTTCAGCGGAACTCATGCAGGACATTGCTGTGGGGTCCAGGCCCTTGGCTGGATTTTCTTGAGTCTTTAGTATGTGGATAGATCGCCTACATTTTGTGGGAGGGGGGTGTGGGGTACCAGAGATCGAACTCATGACCTTGCACTTGTTAGGCAGGCGCTTAGGCCACTGAGCTAAATCCTCTGCCCCATTCCTGTACTTTCTTGTATTTAAATCTGGGAGATCATTATAAATGATACTATAAAATCTGTGTCCTGTATGTAATTGTTCTCCTTGCAACCCCTGACTACAACAACCTCCTAGAAAACTATGAATACAGGGGAACTTCCTCAGTCTAGTAAATAACATCTACAAAATTTCTACAAGTAATATCATATTTAATGGTGAGAAACTAGAAGCTTTCCCACAGAGGTCAGGAGCAAGACAAGAATGTTGCCTCTCAACATCATTTTTTGCAACATCATATTGAGTCCTAGCTAGTACAGTTAGGATCCCTTCTTCTCTAAAAAGGAAATGAAAGGTAAAAGTGTATGTGTTGGGAAGTAAAAAAGAAACTCTTGTTCACAAGTGACATGATTATGCAGTGAATCTGAAATGACCAAAAAATTACTGTAACTAATAGGCAACTAATAAGGTTACAAAATACAAGGTTAATACTAAAAAAATTAATTATCTTCCCTAGAACCAGCAAAGAACAAGTAGAATTTAAAATTTAAAACACAATATTATTTTCAATAGCACAAAAAATAACAAATGTATAAATATTTATTGAGGAAAACTACAAAATTCTGATAAAAGAAATCAAAGAACTAAACAGAATCATTCCATGTTCATGGATAAGAAGACTCAATATTGTTAAAATATCAGTTCTTTCCAACTTGATCTAGAGATTCAATGTAATCCAAATAAAAATCCAAGAGATTTACTTTATGGATATCAACAAACTGAATCTAAACTTGGTACGGAGAGGCAAAGACCCAGAATAACCATTATGGTACTGAAGCAGAAGAACAAGGTTGGGGGACTGAAACTACCTGACCTCAAGATTTCCTCTAAAGGTTCTATAACCAAGCCTGTGTGGTATGGGCAAAAGAATAAACAAATAGATCAATGGAATGGAGCAGAAAGCCCGGGGCGGGGGGACCCTCACATTAACTTAGTTACCTAGTATTTGACAAAGGAAAGAAAGAAATACAAATGATGAGAAGGCTATCTTTTCAACAAATCATGCTAGAATAACTGTGCATTCAGCACAAGTCAAAACAAACAAAAAACACAACAAAAAAACCCTACAACAATCCTCTGCCTAGGCATAGGCTATCCACTCTTAATAAACTGACTCAAAGTAGGTGTCTTTTAGGAGGTGAATGAATATATAAACTGTGATAATCCAGAAAATTGAACATTAGTTAGTGTTAATAAGAATGAGCTATTAAGCCATGATGCATATTACTATGTGAAAGAAGCCAATCTGAGAGGCTACATATTTGTATGATTTCAACTACATAAAATCCTGGAAAAGGAAAAACTATAGACAGAAAAAAATATCTACCAGAGGTTACGAAAAAGGAAAGGATGGGTAGGTAGAAAGAGCACAGGATTTTTAGGGTAGTAAACTTATTTTGTATGGTTTTATAATGGTTGACACATGTCATCATACATGTCTCAAAACCCACAAAATGTAAAAAATCAGGAGAGAATCCTAATGTAAACTATGGAATTTGGGTTACTGTGATGTATCAGGTTCATCAATAATAAATGTAGTACTCTGGTGGGGGGTGTTGTAGAGGAAGACACATGGAGGGCAGGCAGCATACAGATATCTTTGTACCTTCCACTCAATTTTGTTGTGAGCCTAAAATTTTTCTAAAGGAAAAAATCTATTTAAAAATTCAAAGACCAAGATAGAGCTGATAGCTGAGCATAGTGGCACATACTTGTAATATCAGTACTTGGGAGGCTGGGACAGGAGGATTGTAGTGAGTCTGAGACCAGCCTGGGCTACAAAGTGAGTTCAAGGTCAACCTGAAGTGCATAGTAAGACCTTGTCTTAAAAGACAATAAATAAATAAATAAAACAAAAACAAAAAAATAGAGCTGATGGTAGACACAAATGTGCAAGCATAGAAAAGTATATAAGTATTTCCTAAAAGCATATTAATAAATTCTCTAAATGTATATAAAATTCTTTTATGCAGAACATTTTGTAGAACTGTTGTGACCACCAAACATTTTTTGGAAAATGCCACTGGAAGAACACAATAACTATAATTGAAAAAGTAAGATGGTGGAAATAAGAAACTCAATACAAAGTTTGTAAGACAAAATTTAGGAAAGTTTGAAGAGTTGAACAAAAAGCCAAGTGGAACAAGAATAAGAATAAAAAATGATGTAAATATTAGAGGACCAGTTCAAGAGGTCCAATAACTGGATAGTCAGTACGTGGAATGAATAGAAAAAAGAAGAGAAAAATCATTAATAAAAGAATTTAAGAAAATTTCATAAAATGGGTGCCCTGCATGGTAAGTGAAAATACATCTAAGCTGAAATTTCAGATTACCATGGATGAAGAGGGGCTTCAAAGACAACAGCAAAAAACAAAACAAAACATATAAAACTAAGGGTGTAAATCTAAGAAAGACATATAAGAAAAAGACATGAGGAAGAAGAATCTAACTGAAAGAAAGGATTGAGGTAAGCATTAAGGGTATTTGTTTAATTACTGGGAGTTTGGTAATCAGCAAGAGGACTCTAAGGCAGCTACCCCTGCCAGCATGTCCAATGGATAGCATGTCAGGAACTGTGTATAGGCAAATTAGTCAGTCTCAAGAATAGCCTGAGGAAATAATGGTCTTCGGTTTTGAGATTTGCAGAACTGAAAAGCATTCATTTTATGATTAAATATTTAGGATCAGCTGTGCATCAGCCAGCCCACTACTGCAAGGAAGTGCCCATTATTCTGTGATTACCCAGCACCTGCTGTGAAAGGTACCTACTGCTCTAGGAAAACCCATCAGTCACTATATAGACATTCCTAAATCATCTTCCCATCAGAAGGGCTCTGTGACAAGTCTCCTGTCTTCTCATCTAGCCAGCTTTTCAAATAAAGTTATCTCAACATTTTGTCTTACAACTTAACTGGTGTATATTGGACAAGCATCCAGACTTGGGTCTGGTAACTAAATGGAGAGATGATAATGGAACTCCACAGACTCTAGGAGAGATTTCTTCTAGAAAGTGACAAGATAGACTATATACTGTGCTTGAACAGAAAGATATACACAGTAGGAAGAGATTTTAAGACTCAATTGCTAAGTACACAGAAAAATAAATATGCAAACAAAGAAATCAGTAATATACTGTGTTTCTCTTGAAAACAAAGCATGCAACAAAGGAAAAATAATTACAGTATAATACATGGCTCAATCAAAAATAGCAATTAACTAGTTATAAAAACATTGAGTCAAAATTATAATATTGGGGAACTGGGTTGGGGGTGTGGGTAGGTAAGGAGTAAGAAGATTTAAGAGTTAAATTCTCATCCCCTGATGTGTGTATTCAATACAAAAATGCCTAAAGCTAAAAGAAATAGCAATATAAATATGCCGTTAGATATACAGAGGTAAATAAAAGAAACAGTTGCACTGTGTGTAGTGATGCATGGGTATAATGCTAACTACTAGGGTGGCTGGGGCAGGAGGATCACAAGATGTAGCTCAGTGGAAGAGCATTTGGCTCTGGATTCAATCCCTAGTACTGTAAAAACCAAACCAAACAAATCCCCTAAAAACAGAAACAACTCCCCTCAAACAACTGAATTAAAAATTATTGCTTCTGGGAAGAAGTAACTTATATGAGTGGAAGGGGGCATTTACCTGTTTTGTTTTTGTAGTAAGTCTTAAAGACTGTTTTCCCTAGAGCTGTATTTACTGCATAATAAATATTTTAAAAATTTCAAAAGTGTTGTACAGTTTAAAAAAATGAAAGATAGGTAACAAAGATATGGTGTGGTACACAGCATTCAATCTATGATAGCTTTCATTGTTACCACTGAAGTGATTAGAAAGGTAACATGGACTAATCCTGTGCATACATGTGTAAAATGAGGTTAATACAGAGAAGTGATGTCAAGGTCATGGAGTCCAATCAAAAGATGGTGACACAGTGGTCAGTATAGAATGCTATAGTCCAACATGAACAGGAACAAGGGTATACACAGTAAGTTTCCATTTTTTCTAGGCCAATGAGACTCAGGGCAAAGACGAAACATCAGTTCAATGGTTATAAACAAAGGTGGTTTGCACTATTTAATAGGAGTAATGAGGCATAGTCATGAGGCTTTTGCTGGTATGGTTTTTCTATGTACTACTGAAAAGGTTCCTTGCCACTGAGGTGGTACCTAGAATGCTGTGGGCTAAACCAAGCAGGTATAAAGGCATCTATGGGGCATATTATGAAGTTGGAAGACACAATCAGTATTTTCATAGAAGTATCTATCTGTTATTCCTTATGCATGGACAGGGACAATCTAATGTATACTATCAGACTAAGCACATGTAGCAACCTGCTAGAGCTAAAAGCAGATTGCATATTTGGAAAAATTATGTGAGAAGACCCTGACAAGAGAAGGATATACATGCCACTGGAAGACTGTCATCTTCTATAGGTTATTTAGAGAGGAAAGTATGGTTAGGTCTTCCCTTCTAGCTCTTAACATTTTAGGATAACAATGATGTACTCAATTCCTTTTAAGAGAAAGACCACTCTAACTTCCATGGGGACCACTGTAATTATTTAGACATCCCTGAACAAGATGGACTATCTTTAGAGTAACTGAGCAATGTTTTACATATCTCTTAATCTATTCATAAAATGAGCAATACTTTTATAGTTACTCAATTGGGAAGTTGTGTATCTATTCCAAAGGCATAATTCTTTTAGAGTTATTTTTACAGTTTATAAAATGTGGATATCTATCTATCTATCTATCATTTATCTCTCCTAGTTTACAAAATGGGAACAGATATTTATAATTCTTACTTTATGAATGAGATATATATCTGTATCTATGGGGGATAGACATCTGGTGTCCAGAATCAAGTTCACTCTCATTGGATCAAGCTTTACCACCATCAACGATTGCTTTTAAAAATTCAGAAGAGTTTCACACAAAATTTAGTGGTGACAGCGTAACTGGGATGGCAGAAGGGTTTTAGAAAGTGGAAAGATCTCTAATAAGGAAGTACTCCTAAACTGGCAGAATGAATATTATTGTGAACTGGGCCAAGGAGCTCTGGGTCCTTCTCCCTGTTCCCTACAGTGGAATCCAGTTCCTCAATAGTGAGTTCACATAACACTTACTCAAGCTTTCTTTGATTGTTCTGATAGAACAAAAGTTTCTCTGAGACTACTTCAAATGCGAAACATAAAACATTTAAAAAAGATTCTACCTAGGTTTACTAATGGACAGGAGGCTAGTTATTAGTGTAAGAAAGGGGCTTTGGGCTTGTTGCTGTTGGTCTCATCCTCTGCTCTTACCTGTGGGGGCCTGCATGGCTGAGCTGGGGATGGTGGCAGCATCTTGGGGAACAGTGCTGGTGTCCGGTTCAGGGGTGCTGGTTGTTGGTGAGGTGGGTGGTAGGCTCAGCAAAGTCCGAGGTTTCCTCTGTCAAAATGGATGACGAAAAGTTTGCTACCCATGATAGGTAACTTGTCTTCTTGTTCCTCTATTCCTAGCATTTAATTCTTCCATGAAACAAAAACATTGTTTGTGGATGCTACTCCATTTTAATCTTTGCTTTCTACTCAGCATCTGACGCAAAGCTGTACAGACAGTAGATCCTTACTAAACAGTTTCTAAATCTATGTACAAGATTTTGGTCTTTAGAAGTGCTACACTTAATGCATTTTACACTAGTTTCAATGTTAGGCGGAATTTCAGACCCTTCATAAACACAGCAGATAAAAGCAAAAAGGGAAAAGAGTATGTTATGGTTTAAGTCTATTGACCTTACATTATACTTTGTCTCTTTAAAAATGGAAATAACCCTTCTTACTCTACTTTCCCCATCTATATCATTCCTTCCCTTAAACCTCCTACTCTAGTAATCCCTAACTACACTATTATTCTAAAAACCCTGCAGTTAGTTATATCTGATCCATATCCTTATAATGTTAAGCTATCTCTTTTGACTAAAATGCCCTTTTTTCTTTTATTTATTTTACAAGTTTCTGTTGATCCAGGAAGCTTTTCTAGTTTCCCTCTAAGTACTATTTTCTTTCTGCTACCTCTATTATTTTGTGTTTTTCATTTGTTTATGTATTGCCATTATATGTTTACATAAAGCACCCCCTACTAGCCTGGAACTCCTTGAAAGTCCAGTTCTGAGTACCATTCCTGGCAAGGCACTTAGTATATATGTAATAAGTATTAATGTAATAAATACAATGATGGAGGATTAATAAAGAGGATTTGAGAGAAATCTATTATCTCTTCTATGCTGTTCAGGGAAGTTTCTGAGGGAGAAAGATCTCAGAAGACCCCAAGAAACTGTTTTCTAAAAGTCTTTCTAACGCAAGGAAAACAGCCTGAAGGAGATCTGGAAATTTCCTTTTACTAACTGTCTTACAAGGGCCAACTTCTGAAAGCTGTAAAAACTTGTCTGCTTTTTAGGAGTATATCATTTAAAAAGATGACACTGGTGGCAGCAGGCACACAATAAGATGGCCTTGCCTGGGAAAGTTACGCAAACCCTAGTCAGAAGTGGACATCTGCTTATTTTCTGATATTGCTGAAAAGTGAAAATCCAAGTAATAACGAGCCAGGATTAAAGGAGAAGACTAGTCCAACTTTAATGAGTTGGTGATAAGATTTCCTGAGATCTCTGAAAGAGCAAGTCTGGTAATTAAGTGCCACATGAAAGTCAAGACAGCATTATCTTTCTATCTTGAGATAGGTGCATTTTCATGTACTATATCTATTTATAGATTACCTCATCTCCATTGTATAGGAAATTGAGGTTCAGAGCCTTCCCCAAAGAAGTTTTTCCAAAGTCATATAAGTGGTCACAAGTAGAGATGAGATCTAAACCTGTCTGGCTTCAAAGCTTCCCATTTTGTTTCAAAAAAGATTGTAAGGCTCATGGATAAAATGGAAGACAAATAACTCTTGTACCAAGAGTAGGCAAAAATATAAGAAGGGGAGTCAAATGTCAAGACATAAAATATAGGACAGGATGAGAATGACTGTTTTTAAGAATGGAAAGAAGACTTTGGTTACTGTGTTCAAGATCTCCTATGGGAGCAAAGCAGAGACAATCATAGTTCCGGGGTTTTGAAGGATCTTAAAGGTTATTTAATTCAGCCATCACCTAAAACTTCTACATTCTCTGCCTAAAAACATCCTTTCATAGTGTCACCTAGCATCTGATGAAATATTTTTAGTGACAGAAGCTTGCTACTTTATTTTGGGATACATTTAACTGTTTCTTTTTGAGACAAAAGCCTTCTGTATCTCTTACTGGTTGTGCAACCATCTTTGGGTTCCACAGATATGTTTTCTAATTTCTGACCATCTTCAAAATGTGTCTATAAAATCAAAGCCATGATTTTTCTGACCTTGGCATCCTAGAGCCTTTAGCCTTTCCTCCACAACATCAGGAAGAAAGGAATGTAAGAGATAAAAATGAATGAGGTCCCAGATTAGGGGTTGTTATAATAGAACAGAAACAGCCTTATATGTTATTAAGGATGATTAAGACATGACATTGAGAATTCAAAGGCAGTAAGAAACAACTGAGATTAGCAGCATCATTGCTAAAGTCATCCATCTATCCATCCATCCATCCATCCATCCATCCATCCTACATATACTGAACGTCTCCCAAGAGGCTGAGATACAAGGCACTGTAGGAGAAAAAGAGGTTAGGTTATTAACCTTTAGAAACTTACACTCTATAAGAATTTAAATCAGCCAGAGCTACTAAGCAATCGAAGCAAAGGATTATACAGACCAACCAACCAACTAACCAACCAACTCGCAGGAAGAATATGAGACTGGAATGGACAATGTAGGGAGAAATGGACACAATTTCCATATTGGAAGTCAGATATTCTAGTTCAAGAATGAGATTCTGAGAAATTCCGATAGTTAAGAAGTGCATGGAGGAGATGACGCTAGAGGGGAACTTGGGAAACTGCTGAAGAACTTAACTTTCCTATCAATGCTTTCCCTCGTGAAGGTATCCATGAAAAACTGTATGACTAAGGGAGTACTTTCACTAATGTTGCTCAAAAAAGCTTGGCTCAACAATTTTCAAAACTAGAAATTAAGTGTTATGCTCAAAAAAGCTTGGCTCAACAATTTTCAAAACTAGAAATTAAGTGTTATGTTAAGAAATGTAGAGAGTGAAAATGTGATAGGAAAGCAGTGGCATTAGAACTAGAAGATCTGGGGACTAATCAATGCAGTCTTTGCCATTTATTAGCTATGTGACCTTAGAAAACCATTTCACATGTCTAAGTTTCAACCTATTTAATAATAATGTTCACATGCCCAGAAAAGCAGGACAGTTAATGAGAAGCAAAGACCTTCTATTAATGGAAGACATTAGACAGGAATTCTCTCAAATACGAGCAATTTCAAAGTCAAAATTTTGTTTCCTATCCCATGATCTTATCTCTAATCTCACCAACTTCAAAGCAAGCAGGTAAATAGGAATGACAATCTAGTACATTGCTCTTGAAATCACACACCAGGTAAAGAAAAGGGCCAAGATATATCCCTTTCTGAGGTGGATGGGTATAGATGAATTATCCCTTTCATTATACCTTTCCCTTTTCTGGAAAACCCACATTTTTACCTACCTTACTGCCAGGTTTGGGACCCCTCTTCTTTGGGAATTTCAAGGGTTCAGCTGACTTGGATGGGGTAGAGATGGGATGGGGAATAAGGGTCTTGGGTGTTCGGCCTCGCTTCTTTCCTGGTTTACGACCCCTCTGCCCTGGTTGATGCTCCAAGATAGTTTTGGTGTTGCTGTAGATGCTGGGCTTCTCAATGTTCACATCAGATGCAGGGTAAGGAGTCTTTGGAATCACAACTGCAAGAAAAAGACTCATTCTATCACCCCTCCTTCCTTTGTATTCCCATCCCAGACAGAAGAAAAAAGGATTGGTACTTCTGCTTTGAGAGTTTTGTTCTAGGAGACTGCTTTCCTGGTATTTGACCTAAATGATCAGAAAATCACAGAAGAAACTTGAATTTAGAGTACCTAGAATTGAAAGTTTTAAATATTTCTACCAAATAAAGAACAAATCATTAAATATTTATCCCCAAGGTATCTAAGAGAGTACTTGACCTAAGTCCAAGTTGAACAGAAGTATAACTCAGCATTGGAATGGCTCTCAGGAGTCTACATTCCTCTCCTATTGAGAATACAAAATTGAGGCTCAAGAAGGAAATGATGCTTCCCCAGGTTACTCAGTGAGTTAAGAACTTCTGTTTTGAAACTTAGCCAGAACTCCCTTGACAGTCAAATCTACATTAATCTACTTTCAGCATGATTACTGCAGTGAGGATCAGTGAAACACATGGAAATATAAATCTAGCATCTTTCCTTACCTTAAACATCTTTGCTCCCTATTACCTTTAAAGTCTCAGTTCTTTATCCTGTTATCCAAGAAGTTCTGTGCCTTTGTCCCTGCCTTGCTCTCCAGCTGATATCATTTATTGTCACCTACCCTCTTGTTCTACTAGCCTCATATACTGAGATCTCTATTTTTCTCAGACATGTTTTCAATATTCAATCTATAGCCACCTCTTTATTGAGGCCTTCTCTGACTGCCCTAACTTGGTCATCACCCTCCCCCATTCCAATGTGTTTTGTATGCATCTATGTTAGTGTGCTTCTTAATTTTACTGTAATCATCATCATCATTATCACTATCTTAAATTGAGAACTTTTTGAGATAAAGTATCTGGTTCATTCCACAAATAGTTATTGAGCACAAATAGTTACTATAGGTTGTACACTGTTCTAAGCCCTGGATATACAATTTCCACTCTCATGGAGTTTATAGCCTATTAGGAGAGAGAGAAAATAAACAAATAGACAGTGTAATGTCAGGTGGTGATAAGTACTAGGATTCAAATAAGTCTGGATTGAGCTGTACCGGAAGTCCCTTTGAAGAGATGAC
The DNA here is from genome assembly GCA_004027455.1 of Hydrochoerus hydrochaeris. Classification (NCBI taxonomy): domain Eukaryota; kingdom Metazoa; phylum Chordata; class Mammalia; order Rodentia; family Hydrochaeridae; genus Hydrochoerus; species Hydrochoerus hydrochaeris. The sequence continues at coordinate 35,953 of PVLA01006356.1, read as the reverse complement.
ATTTACGCAGAGCTCTCAAATGAGACAAAGGCAACAAGCCAGTGAAGACTTGAGGGAATATTCTAAGTAGAAGGTGTAACAAGTACAAAGATTTTGAAATGGGCACATGCTAGTGTGTTTGAAGGAGGACAAGGAGGTTACTATGGCTGGAAATGAGTGAGTAAAGGGGAGATTAGATACATATGTTGCAAAAGGAGTAACAGTAAGACTGTGTAGGACTTTCCAGACTCTGAACATGAACTGAACTTATTCTAGTTTCAAAGAGAAGTCACTAAGCAGGGGAGTGACAAGATATACTCAGAAATTTGGGCAATATGGCCATAAAAATGCACTAGAATATTCACCACAGCATTTTTCTTTAAGAGATGAAACTGGAAAAATACTTCCCAATAAAAGAATAGCTTTTGAAAAACATGATATATTCAATTGGTGGAATACTACACAGAAATAAAAAAAATAGTTGTGACAACATGAGTGAAACTCATGGAAATAATGTTCAGAAAAAGAATTTAATATATATATTATCATTCCTTTATATAAAACTTGAAAACAGAAAAGCTAATTTAGAATGATAAAACAGTGGTTATTTTTGAGGGGGTTAGGTACTTAGGGTTTTTACTTAGAGGAAGCCTAAGTAAGTCTTCTGAGAGTTAGAAACAAACTATCAGTTAAAAGAGAGAAAAAAAGCAAAAGATAATAGTGATCTAGTACCTTAGAATAAGATGGTAATTACTGGAGAACATGAATAGTTAGAATCAGAATATACTTTGATGGAAGAGCAGACATGACTGGATATCATTGAACAGAAAATTAACAAAAAGGAAACATAAAATTATACAAAATAGACTTAATTAAAATCATATTTAATAAAAGGGGAAAGCCATAGAAGATTCAATGTATTGGTCTGAGCAGCTGGGAGAATAATGATGTCATGTACACAAATACTGGGGAAGGAAGTCCAGAATTCAGCTTTCCAACACATGTCTTTTGAGATACCTATTAGATATCAAAATATGGAGTAAGTAAATAGTCATATATGTGAATCTGGAATTCCAAGGAGAAGCTATAACTAGAGATAAAAATTAAAGAACCATCAGTATGTAACTGATATGTAAAGCCACTCACACTCCTAGTGTGTGAGTACATACTTAAGAAAGGGACCAGGTTTGGTATTGTACACTTATAATTCCAGTCCCCTAAGAGACTGAGGTAGGCGGATTCCAAGTTCAAGCACAGCCTGGGTAACTCAGTGAGATTCTGTCTCAAAATAAAATAAAAAGGGTTGGGGCTGTAGCTCAGTGCAACTTCAAAACGACAATAGGGAGAGAGAAAAGAACATTTTTGAGATACTTCAATATTCAGAAGCTGGCAAGTAGAAGATTCAGCAAAGGAGATTAAAGACTGTCCCTGAATTCTGAAGAATATGAGAAAAACATGAAGTTCCAGAGGTCAAGTGCTTTAAGAAAGGGGGAAAGGCAGCACCTCACTCAAAATGGACACACTGACACCATGTGTCTCTTGACTGATACAATGAAGACAAAGTATCATGTATTGTTACCTGTCTAAAATAAATAACCCTGAATCTGACAAGACAAAACTTGTTGAGGGACATGCATCGAAATGCTAGCCTGACACTATCTTGAAAAAAAAAAAAAAAGGCAGAGGAGCTATTCCAAAGTCAAGAGACTAAAGTGATGCACAGCTAATGCTATGTATAATCCTCTATTGGATCCTGAATGAAAAAAAAAAAAAAAAAAAAAACCAAAAGACAAACTTTTGGAAAAGGCCAGAATCGACAAAATCTACACAACTATTATTTAAAGCCAAATGAGTCTGATGCTGAGTTTAGAAAGATCCCCTGGGCAGAACAACACATATATCATTTAACAAATCTGATTATATATATATATATATATATATATATGTCTTAGGTATAAACTCCAAAGAAATTGTTGTACACATATACTAGCATATGTATAAAATAATGCTCACAAAAATACTATTTGTAATAACTAAAAACTTGAAATAATTTAAATGCCTACTACTGATAAAATAGATTTAGGATGGGGAGGTAGCTCAGTGGTACAGTATGTGCTTAGCTTGTGTGAGGGTCTGGGTTCAATACCCAATACACACATGAAAAAGTAGTTCTAAGAGTATAGGCTGGGAGCCTGGGGATCTTCAAAATCATTTAGGAGGATCTGTAGGGTCAAATCTATATTTATGATGGTGCAATACATTATTTGCCTTTCTCACATTCATCTTCTCACAATAAAGCTTTCAGAAGCTATACCTATGATGCCATTATTATGACAGTAATTGCAATATATGCTTGTATTTTTTTTTATCTGAAATACATTTATGTGCTACTAATTTTTTTTCCAATAAATCATTGCCTACATACATTTTTTGGTACACAAATGTTAATGTATATATGTATACAGTCATGATATAATCAAAGTAATTAACATATTCATTACCTCAAAAAGTTTCCTTTTGTCTCGTGGGTTTTGTGTGTCATAAGAACATTTAACATGAAAACTACCCTCCTGAGATGTTCTTAAATGCATAATACTTATTGTTAACTATAGGCATGATGTTGTAAAGAAGATCTCTAGAACACATTCCTTTTGCATGACTGAAACTTCATACCTACTGAGTAACAACTCTGCACTCACACCCTCTACTCCACTAATGGAGAACTTTTCAGAGCTTTCAGTAATAAAAACATCCTGCTGTGGCACATATGCCATAGGTTGCCACCGCTGCTCCCCAGGGACTATATTATATTTTTTTCTTCTATGCAGGTGATTGTTTTAGATAATTCATATAAGGGGAATTATGTAGTATTTGTCCTTTTGTGACTGGTGTCTGTCTGTCTCTCCTTTAAAAGTACATTCCAGGACTCCAACCTTCTCCGCAGACCACCTCGCGGCACCCGGGAACTCCAGCCAGAGACGCACACGGGCCAGCCTAGACCCGGACCCCTCCTGCAACTCTCACTGTCTCTGCAGATGAACTTTCAGGACCAAGGAAGGAACTCCAGCCAGAGCTCCCACCCTTTCTCCCAGAACCTTGGACTACAGCGGATTAACTGAACTTGCTTGAGGGGAGATTCAGTGACTGCCTCATCCAAATGGAAGATCTCAGCAGACTCCAGTCAGTGTGGTGAGTATGCCCCTAAAATAGAGGAGTATAGTGGATAAATAGGGCCAATAGTAAAGCTCCCTGCAACTAATTGTAAGACCTAGGTGAGTCTGACAAGAGTGTGGGTGGCCCATTCCTACACAGAGAAAACATCAGGCAGAGTGAGGAGGATGTCAAGAAGGACTCCTCCAACTTGGAGAAAATCAAAAGGGCTTATGAGACAGACAGGGACACAATAGGGACACAGTAAGGTCTCAGTCAACACAAATACTATAGACAGGGAGATTTGGTGACCTGGGATAACCTGAAGATAAAGTAATAGCAGGAACTAAAAGTTGACCTATCAATACTACTAGGCTTGACAGCCCAGGAAGAATATAGAACTCACCCAACAGGTCCTGCAGTGGGAAGTCAGGTGACTGGCCCACCTATTCACTGGGGGACCCAGCAATTGGACAAACATCAACCTTATAGTAGGACCCCAAGACACATACTACCAACAGTTGATACTAGTGGGATTGAAGGACCAAATATTAACTCGAAAGGGGAAAATGGCAAAAGGAAAAAGCAATCTCAAACATTTAGTCAACCAGAAACAAGTACAGGAGACATTGAAATTGAGGACTTCAAAAGTAACGCACCAGAAATCTCTGAAACCATAGCGAGTGAAATTAAAAAAACAACTCCATGAGGCTATAGAGGAAATCAAATTAGAAGTAATCTCTTATGTAAAGATAGAAATAACAACCTTAGTAAAGGAGTTGCTGAGTGTAGCTAAAGAAGAAATAGAGAAAAAAATACAGGAGCATGGGAAACTAATTGAAACCTTGAATGAACAATATAGAAAACATGCAGAATTCATGAAACAAACTCAAAAAGACATCCAAGAAACAAAAAATTCTACTCAAAGCTGGAAAAACCATTTAAATGAAGCTGAGGATAGGATTTTGGACCTTGAGGACAGGATCTCAATTAGTGATCATGAAAGGATAGAACTTTTAAAAATAACAAAACAGCATGAAGAAAATACAAAACCTCCCAGGAGAAACAAATAATACACCAGAATAACATACCCTGGAGAGACCCAGACAGAGGGAGATGGATCCTCTTGACACAGGAAGAAATTAAAACATAAAAAAAGCTCGTCAAATACTTCGGGACTATAATTGAAACAGCTAAAAATTATGGGACACAGTGTTTTTGCAGTGACCCGCCAAGTGTACATCAGTTTGAATGAGTTTGAATCCGTGCTGGCAGGCAGAACTGCCAAAACTCGTTCTGCCGCCACTAACAGGAAGCAGAGTAGCACTGAAGTCGGGGGTTGGTGAGCCCAATGGAGAGTGGGGCCGGCGAAGGGACCTTCATTAATCCACAGTCAGTGATGGGAATGAGAACCCCCCCATCACACACATGGGAAGCATGCAACCAAATGGGCGACATGTTGGAATCAGGCAGGAGGAGGCTGAACTGGGAGGGACAGTGACTTCAGTTGGTTCCTCCCTCCCCAGAGCAGATTCGTGGGATTTGCTTGGACTGGGCCGCACCCCTGGCCGGGACACAATGAGCCATCCCAAATTGATTCCCTACACCTAGCACACACTAACCTGATGAAGGCCCCTGAATTTTGGCTGGCCTGGTGGGGAGGTCCCTCCACAGCATGCTTTGGAGGAACCATGGCTAAAAGGGAAGGAGGCTGGGACCTACACTGTAACCTGTGTGGAGGAAGTCAGGGCCATGACAGGAGAGAGAGGCAGGAGGAGGCCCCCAGCCCAGAACCCGGAGAGCACTGATCCAGGAGAAGAAAAAACAAGGGAGACTGAGGGTGGCAAACATGCAATATCAGACATGGCTTCAATGGATATTAAGAGATATTTTTGGGACCTTGTAGATGAGCTCAAAACTGAAATATTAAATCAGGCAAAGCAGGATATGAGTAGAGTAATAAAAGAAATGCTCTCAGGAAGCATCTCTCAGGATGATACAGATGGAAGAAGGGAGGAACACAAAAAAAGGAGAGAAACATTTGATAAAAAATATAAAGAAAATCTAGAATACATGAAGCAGATTCAAAGAGACTACCAGGAAATTAAAAACTCAATTGAAAGCTGGCAAAACTCCTTAAAAGAAACTAAAGAGAGACTATCAAAACTTGAAGACAAGTTGTGTGATGATGAAAAGAAAGATCTCTTAAAAATAAGAAGGAAACAGGCACTAACAATACAAAGGCTAGAAGACGACAAGAGAATCTACAGTTTAAGAATAAGAAACATGAACGAAGAAGCAGGAATACATATAGGCGAATGACATTCGGTTGTGTGAGGCATACAGAACTCCAGCTGCCTACAACCAAAACAGATCTACACCCAGACATATAATAATCAAGATTTTAATCAGAAATTCAATATAAAAACAGAATATTAAAAACCATCAGAGAAAAGAAACAGATTACCTATAAAGGTAAGCCCATCAGAACCATGGCTGACCTCTTAACACAGACCATTAGATCAAGAGGAGCTTGGAGTGAAGTATTCAAGGCCCTGAAAGAGAATAACCTCCAGCCCAAATTGATGTACCCTGCAAAACTGTCACTAGAAGTTGATGGAGAAACAAGACACTTCCATGACAAAGAGAAACTGGGTGTGTGACCACCAATCCAACCCTGCAGAGAATACTGAAGGACATTCTAGAGAGAGAAAAAAAAATTTTAGGAACAGTGGCAGAAAGCCCTCAATGAGTGGGGCAGGCAGTAGAATGAAGGAGAAAAGTAGACAAACAAAGGCAGGAAACTAGCATAGCAGAAATGAGGCAGAGAAGGAAAACTAGAAACTCTAACATAGATGGCCTTGATATGCTATACTGTTAATAGTGCACCAGGATTTAAAACCCACATTACTCACACTACTCTGCTTAGATGTATTATATTCTGTTCCAGTCATTCTACCTGTACTAGATTTGAGGGCACAGACAGTAATCCCGAAAATAACAGGATATAGTACGGTAATCATCTTTAATTTCTTATTAACTTAATCTAAAGCTCTGTAAAACCTATACTGTTTTACCATGATGGATCATAATCCAATTTGGTTTGCTGGATTGCGGTTTTGTATTGATAGATTTTATTCAAACCTGTTATGATTGATAGTATCAAGTCTGAGAGTACAGGCAACTGCACTTAAGATGACAAGATCCACTAGAATATCCACTATGGCTTGATTATTACCTTCCTTTGAAGTTTTATACTGTCTACAATGTTTCATTTTTACTAATATTGTTATTTACTGCTATATATACTCAATTATACTGCTATATTCAATTATGGCTGATGATACAGACATTCTATTGAAGATAATAAGAACACAGTAATCATTGTAGATCACCTTGTACCCTGTGGTTTTATACAACTTTTTGGTTGTGGTTTTATACAACTTTTTGGTTTCATGTTTTTATAGGAATTTGTTTTGTTTTGTCTTGCTAAGTTTTGTTTTTCCCTTTAATACAGAAAGTATAGAAATACATGCAGAGATTCATGCATGCATAGCTGTTTACACTCTCACTGTTTGAATATCTACTTTGTATGCTTTAATTTTGTAAGTTGAGCGACTGTTTCTAAGAGGACAATATGTAATTTATTAACTAGTGATTTCTTATTGTTTATCTTTTTTTTTTTTTTTTGGAATTCTGTATTACCTCTACCCTTTACATGCTCTTGTTTCTCTTTAAATAAACTAAAAAAAAGAAAAAAAACCAGCATGAAGTGACAATCCAGAAGCTTAAAGATGATGCCAAGAGAAAAAAATATCAGATTAATAGGCATCAGTGAAGATGCAGGAGTCAATGCAAATGACATAACCAAAATATTCACAGAAGTAATAGCAGAAAATTTCCCAAACATGGGGAAAAAATTCTGATATGCAGATAAGTGAGGCATATAGAATGCCAAACAGTCACAACCAGACATATAATAATTAAGGTCTCAGACATACAGCATAAAAACAGAATACTAAAAGCTGTTACAGAAAAGACACAACTCACCTATTAAGGAAAGCCCGTTACAATCACAGCAGACTTTTCAGCACAAACCCTCAGGTCAAGATGAGCTTGGAGAGAGGTATTTGAAGCCCTGAAAGAAAACAACTTTCAAACCAGACTGATGTAACCAACAAAACTCAATCAAATTTAATGGAAAAACAAGATACTTCCATGACAAAGAACAACTGAAGAAATTCACATCCACCAAGTCAACCCTAGAAAAACTATTGAAAGACATACTAGATAGAGATAAAAATGACCACAATCCCCAGAACAACAACAGAAAGAAACCACCAGGTAGGGCAAGCAATTAAACATGGGAAAAGCAGAAAGCAAACAACTGGAACATAACATGGCAAAGTCAAGCCAATACATATCAGTGATATCCATAAATGTAAATGGCCTCAATTCACCTATCAAAAGAAATAGGTTGACAGAATGGATCAAGAAACATGATCCCACAATATGCTGTATATAAAAAAACACATCTGACCCAAAAGGAAACTCATAGATTAAAAGTCAAAGTATGGAAAACAGTATTCCATTAAACAGGAACCCAGTAAAAAGCAGGGATAACTATTCTACTTGCAGACAATGTGAACTTCAAACCTCAAATGATTAAAAGAGATAAAGGTCACTGCATACTCATTAGTGAAAAAATTCAAGAGGAAGAACTAACAATTATAAATATATATGCACCAAATACAGGAGCACCCTGTATATGTATGTAAGACAGATACTAATGGACATGAAAAACCAAATACGCAAGAACACAATTATAACAGGAGACCCTAACAGCCCATAGTCACAAAGAGATAGATCAACTAGACAAAAAGTCAGCAAAGAAATAATACAACTGAATCATACCTGCCAGCAATTGGACTTAGATGTTTACAGAGTGTTCCACACAACCACATCAGAATACACATTCTTCCCAGCTGTGCATGGGACATTCTCCAAAATAGACCATGTATTATCCCATAAAGCATTCTTAAGTAACTGCAAAGGTATAGAAATTATCCCATGCATACTATCTGAACATAGCACACTGAAATTGGAAATTAATGGCAAAAAATTGCAAAACCTGCATAAATACATGGAAATTAAATAACAATGTTTTGAAAAACCAGTAGGCTACAGATGAAATTAAAGAAGAAATAAAGTAATTCCTACAATTCAATGAAAATGCAGAAACAACATACTGTAACCTGTCAGATGCAATGAAAGTAGTCTTAAGAGGGAAATATATAGCAATAAATTGTCATATCAAGAAAACAGAACGAGCACATATAAACAACCTAATGCTTCATCTCAAGCTTCTAGAAAAAGAAGAGCAAGTTAAACTCAAAGCTCACAGAAGAGAGGAAATTGTAAAGATTAGAGCAGAAATCAATGCAATTTAAACTAAAAAAATACAAAAAATTAATGAATCAAAAAGCTGTTTTTTTGAGAAAATAAACAAAATAAACAAACCTCTAGCTAACCTCATAAAGAAAAAGAAAGAAAAAATCCAAATTCATGCAATAAGGACTGAAAAGGGGGAAATTACTACAGATCCCATGGAAATTCAAAAGATCATGAATACTACTTTGAAAATCTCTACTCACATAGAGTGGAAAACACAGAGGAAATGGACAGATTTCTAAAAACATATGAACTACCAAAGCTCAACCAAGAAGATACAGCAATTTTGAATAACCAATATCAGCTATGGAAATTGAAAATGTAATTAAAAACTTACCAACAAAGAAAAGCCCAGATCCTTATGGATTCACAGCTAAATTCTATAAGAAATTTAGAGAAGATTTGATGCCAATACTCCTTAAATTCTTTAATGAAATTGAAAAGCAAGCAATCCTCCCTAAATCATTTCTGGAAGAAAGTATCACTCTCGTACCAAAACCAGAGAAAGACCCAACCAAAAGGAGAACTATAGGCCAATCTCACTAATGAACATTGTTGCAAAGATTCTCAATAAAATACTGGCAAACAGAATGCAGCAAATCATCAAGAAGATTATACATCATGACCAAGTGGGACTCATTCCAGGAATGCAGGGATGGTTTAACATACACAAATCAATAAATGTAATACACATCAACAGAGTCAAAAACAAAAAACCACATGGTCATCTCAATAGATGCAGAAAAAGCTTTCGAAAAAGTACAACTCATGTTCATGATAAAAACCCTTCAGAAACTCAGAATACGCAGTGTCTACCTCAATCTTATAAAGGCCATCTATGACAATCCAACAGCCAACATTACACTAAATGGACAAAAACTGAAAGCTTTCACTTTAAAATCAGGAACAAGACAAGGATGTCTACTATCACCACTCCTATTCAATATAGTTCTGGAAATACTAGCCAAGGCAATCAGACAAGAGAGAGAAATAAAAGGAATGAAGATAGGAGAGGAAGAAGTTAAATTTCATTATTTGCAGATGACATGATACTCTATATACAAGACCCAAAAAACTCCATTAAAAGACTACTAGAGGTAATAAGTTCAGCAGTGTAGCTGGATACAAAGTCAGTGCTCAAAAATCAATAGCATTCCTGTACACAAACAAAAAACTCACTGAGAGAGAAATTATGGAAATATCACCCTTCATAATAGCATCTAAAAAAATGAAATACTTAGGAGTCAACCTAACTAAAAATGTAAAAGACTTACTTGCTGAAAAATTATACTATGCTGAAAAAGGAGATTTTAGAGGATATTAGAAAATGGAAGGACATTCCTTGCTCTTGGTTAGGAAGAACCAACATTGTGAAAATGGCCATATTCCCAAAACTGTTATATAGATTTAACGCAATCCCAATCAAAATACCATTGACATACCTCACAGATCTAGAGAAAACACTCCTAAAATTCATTTGGAAACAGAAGAAACCTAGAATAGCAAAGGCAATTCCGGACAACAAAGGCAAGGCATGCGGCATCTCAATTCCTGACTTGAAACTATACTACAAAGCCACAGTGATAAAATCAGCATGGTACTGGCAAAGAAATAGACCTGAGGATCAGTGGAACAGATTAGAAGATGCAAACACAATTACAAAGTCATTCAGCCACCTGATATTTGACAAAAGGGCTAAACATGTTCACCGGAAGAAGGATAGCCTCTTTAATAAATGGTGCTGGAAAAATTGGCTCTCCACATGCTGAAGACTGAAACTAGACCCATGCCTATCACCACAAATAAAACTCAAGTCTAAATGGATCAAAGACCTAAACATTAAAACAGAAACACTAAATCTACCAGAAGCTAAGGTAGGTACAAGTCTTGGAGACATAGGGGTAGAGAATTCATCAACAAAACACAAACTGCATAGGAAACACTTCAAAGAATCAACAACTGGGATCTCATATTACTGAAAAGTTTCTGTACTTCAAAAGAAATCACCAACAGAGTGAAAAGAAAACCTACAGAATGGGAAATAATTTTAGCCAGCAACCCCTCAGACAAAGGACTTATATCTAAAACATATAAAGAATTGAAAAATATTAAGCCCCTCAAATTCAAAGACCCTCTCCAAAAATGGGCATCTGAGATGAACACACAGTTCTCAGATGAAGATATACAAATTGCAAATAAATACATGAAGAAATGTTCACCATCACCTGTCATTCGAGAAATACAAATTAAAACAGCATTGAGATTTCATCTCACTCTGGAAAGAATAGCTGCCATCAAGAAATCAACTGATAACAAATGTTGGCGAGGCTGCGGGGAAAAAGGAACACTGCTCCACTGTTGGTGGGAGTATAGACTGGTGCAAGCACTATGGAAATCAGTATCGAGATTTTTCAGAAAACTAGGATTGGAAGCTCCACTTAATCCAGCTATTCCCCTCCTGGGTATTTTCCCAGAAAAACTGAAAAGGTCATGTCACAGTGATATATGTGCATTTATGTTCATAGTGGCACAATCTGTAATAGCTAAATCTTGGAAACAGCCAAGATGCCTGTCTACCACAGAGTGGATGAAAAAGATGTGATATTTTTATACAATGCAATATTACTCAGCTATAAAAAGAATGATCTTGAGGCCTTTATAGTGAAATGGAGGCAACTTGAGCCTATTCTCATAAGTGAAATAAATAAGAATCATATTTATAAATATCACATTGTTTCTATAGTGTAAAAAGTAATAAATGTAGGAGTAATAAAACCTAAAATGTGTAATTGCTATTGCCAAAAGGAGAGGAAAAGAAAGTGCTCTAAAGAATGTAATTGCATGTGTGCTTCAGTGTGTAGGATAACCATATTACTAAGTTTTTGTTGGATCATTGAGCAGAACTGTGTGCAGTCTCACTGTTTGAATGTCCACTTTGTGTCTTTAATTTTGTAACTTGAACAACTATTTCTAAGATGATAGTATGCAATTTGTCAACCAGTGATTTCTTGTGTTTATTTTATTTTATTTTTTTAATTTTGTATTATTGCTTCCTTTTTTTTTTGTTTTTTTCTCTTAAAATAAAATTTTAAAAAAAGGATTAAGGATACTGGTTTAGGCTCAGGATTATGCATATTTCTATACTGTTGAAAAGTTAATACTTTAAAAAATTCAATAGACCTCATTTATAATAGTATATGAACCTATTAAAACCAGTTTAATTCAACTTCCATACAAATCCTTTTGTTAGTTATTTCAGATTATAAGAACAACATGCTCAAGATGAAAAACATTTGCATTATCTTACTATAGTTTTTTACTTTAATCTGTTGTTCCCTCAAACCAATGCTTTATTTATTTCTCTATTTATAGTGCTTCCAATATATCAGCCCCAAATTCAAGATACTTTTCATGCAATCAACACAATAGTTAATCTAGAGTCTGGTTTTATACACAATTTTAGTTTGAAACATTTATCTAACATATTAATTCAGAAAAAAAGTGCATTCCATTATATGCATATGCCTTTATTCCTTTATCTATATCTCTGCTGACAGACACTTCTGTTGTTCCTATGGAATATGTTCTTGTATGTGCCTATTTTTTTGGATGGTCCTATTTTTAAAAGGCTCTAAATTTTAATTTCTTCTATGGTGAAATGGAGGGATATAATTTATATATTTCTATATATGTGTATCTCATATAGAGAGAACTTCAAAGAGAGAACCTCAAAGAATATATTCACATAAATATATATATATATATATTATATATGGATATATTATATATATGGATATAAAAGCTCCCTGAGACCAAAGACTTTGAGAATCATTTATACTTATTATAATTTTCTTATGTGTGGGGTTCAATAAATTCATCTCTCTACCTATTTCACATTTGAACCTGAATAACTGTACAAGTGAAATTATTTCATTTTAAATTACTATAAATCTCAAGACTAGTCCTTCTTTTCCAGTCACAGAGTATGGAATGTAATCTGGGTAGGGAGAAAAATGATTCATTTTTTGATTCCTTCCATCACATGATAAGGTGCTGAGGTCTTAACTGCTGTCTAGTATGTGTTTGTAGAATAAAAATGGAAACATGTAAAAGAAGAACAGAACAGAGTCTTACTTATCTCTTCTAACAGAAAACAGTTTTTCTCCATGATGTCAACTGGCAAAGAGGCTGTGTTCTCTGTCCTGAAAGGCTAGACAGAAAACATTTAAACTTACCTTGAACAGTTCTCAAAAATTAGGTTATGCAGGTCTTGTGTGAGTAGCTGGCAATGAGAATAGACTTCATGCTAATTTAAAAACTTCTTAATAAATGGATTTTCTTAAGCTATCCTGAGGGAGTCTAAGATTAAAAAGTTCTTCCTATCAGGAAGTCCTGACCCACGTTTCCACACTGTAACTTAATTATCTGGCTTGGAAAAAAAGTTGGATTGATATCAGGGGACCAGTGATCTAATTCTAGTTCTGTCCCTTATCTGATAACCTTGAGTTTTTCATTTAAACATAACCTTATTTTTCCTAATGTAAATAATTAAATACTACAAATAACTGTGCTACTTTATAGGAAGACAAACAATAGTTCATTGTACTTTAATGCTATTAAGGTTTTGACAAATGAGGAAAGTGAACCTCAGAGAAGTGAAAGTGGCAGAGCCAGGCATGATGCAACCTTTTGGAGTTTTCACAGTGCACATGCTGTCAAACAGCCTATGAAGAGGGAGGAGATCAGTCTGAATTGCCAGGAGTACAGTGGCAATTTATATGTTAATTCATTTGACCGTATTATTTGAAGATTTGGTAAATTTTAAGTATTGAGGTTTTCCAAATATTTACTTTGGAAAGGCCTCAGAGTGATTCTTGTCCTAAAGTAGCACAATCTTGAGCAGACTGTATGCAGAGCTTTGCACAATCAACCATAACTCAATAGGTATGTTAAATACAAGAAAAGCCCAAACATGTCAGTCAGAAATGGGTGCTCAAAGAAAAGGCCATGTGAAAGGGATACACGAACCAATTTCCTAGAGCTTCCACTGGCCAAATCTGGGAAAATATGAACATCAAAACAAATAATGACACTAATAAATTATAATTAATTGATGTATCATTCTGTTTCTGGTTTTGTTTTGTTGGTACCTGGGATTGAACTCACAACTTTGCGCTTGCCAGGCAGGCGCTTGTGCCACTGAGCTAACTCCCCAGGTATGATTAATTGAATAAAAAAAGAATCCATGCATTCAAACAGCTATAAATAAACAAATATATAAGTAAATGGGGAGAAGGTAAAGCTCATTTATTGTGGAATCCCAGTTAATAAATGTGCATGAAATGAGGAAATTAGGAATAATTCAAAAGTTTGGTTCAAGCAAGATTTGTCAATAAATGCTAAAACTACAGGGTGAAAATATGATGGAAAATGGCATTTATAGTCTCAAAATATTTTTCCATAAGATAATTAATTTCAAGAGAAAAAACAGTCCACACTGAAAAAAATTTTTTTCTAATACAGCCAGAATCCAGTAACAATTAAAGCTACTATCTATAATAACAGGATAGATACTACATATCTTCAAATATGATGCTTTGGGAAGAATGTCACAACATGCATATTTTGACTCTAATCAAGAGCTAAAATCAGAAAAACCCAGATTGAAAGCCAATCCACAGAATAACTTGAAAAAAATTTATGAAAATTTATTAAAGTCATGAAACACAAAGAAAAAGAGATAGTTGTAGATTAAAAGAAACTAAAGCCAGGTGTTGTCATGCAGGCCTGTAATGTCAGCATTCTGAAAAGCCAAGGCACAAGAATTACCAGTTTTGAGTCCAGCTGGGGCAACTTATGTTAGATTAAGACCTTATGTTAGATTAAGAAGATACAAAAAGAGCTAAGGATGTAGCTCACAGTGAAGGACCTGGCTTCAGTCCCCCAAATTCCCCTCATACACACATGAGAAAGAGAGAGAGGCACTAAAGAAGAATGATGCTTAGGCATGATACATGATCCAGAATTTTCATTCCGTAAAAGATGTTACAGAATTGAAATGGTTGACAAAATAACCATGGGGTTTATAGATCAGCTACTGGTACTATATCAGTGTTAATTTTCTGGTTTTATAACAATTTGTGTGAGATCTATAGGCTAGCTCTTAGTACTATATACTGTATTGATTTTAAATTTTGGGGGCTGGGCCAACCCCCTCCTATGAGCTCATAGTGGCCATGCAACCTGGGAAGAGAATCAAGAAGAAGTTAACCCCTTCCTGTGAGCCAGTGGCAGTTGTGGGCTGGGCCAACTCCTTCCTATGGTGGCCATGTGTCCTGGAAAAAGAACCAAGAAGCTAACCCCTTCTTGTGAGCCAGTGGCAGTGGTGGGCATGGCCAGTCTCTTCCTGTGAGTCTGCAGCAGCCATGCATCCTGAAAGGAGACCCAAGAAGTTAACTCTTTCCTGTGAATCAGCGGCACAGGTGGGCTGGGCCAACCCCTTCCTGGACAACCAGCTGATTCAGAGAAATACAAGCTGAGATGATAGCCACTGAAGTAAAAAAAACGACTTAATGCCTGTGTTGTTTGATTTACTTTGCAGGCCTAAGGCTGGTAGTCTAAGCATTTATTTAGAGGATAACAATATACAACATAGCAACTATGGGGATTTTCTTCTGAAGGTGGTATCCATTTTTAATTTCCTATTATCTTGTTTTAAAGTCCTATGTCATTTTCATTGTTTTGTTTTCTTTGATTTTATTATATTTGATGTCATGCGCAGGTATTTCAAAGATAACAAGATATATTATCGTAGACATTGTTGATTTTCTGTTACCTTGTTTTAAAGTCCTGTATTGTTTTCATTATTTTGTTTTGATTGTTTTTATTCTGTTCTGTTTAATTTATTATGTGTGATGGTATGGACAGCTATTTTGAAGACAGTAAGAGGCATTACAGTAACCACTATTGATTTCCTGTTACCTTGTCTTGAAGTCCTTATCATTTTCACTCTTTTATTTTGATTGGGCTTATTCCGTACAGTTTGGTTTTATTCTCTTTAAAATAAAAAAAGATCTCTGAGGTCTGCAAGGACCTGCAGTTATCTGGAACCCTCGGTGAGGCTCTTGGGGCCTAGGAAGCTGCACCAAGCAGCCTGCCCACACCTGGACACCATCTCTGAGGCCTGTGGGGACTGAGAGTCTGTACCCATGGACCCACAGTCATGCTGGAACTCTCATTGAGTCCTACACGGACTGCAAAGCTGTACCCAGTGACCTGCTCACACCCAGGAACCCTCAGAGAGCCTCACAGGGACTGGGAAGCTGTGCCCAGTGATCTGCTCACACTTGGGAATCATCTCTCAGGCCTACAGGGACTGGAAGTCTGTGCCCAGGGACTCTCAGTCATCTTGGAACCCTTTGTGAGGCCTGCTAGGGTTGGGAGTTTCCACGCAGTGACCTATCCATACCTGGGAACCATCTCTGAGGCTCATAGGGACTGGAAAACTGAGTTCAGCATGCTGCAGTCATCCAGGAACCCTCAGTGAAGCATGTGGGGACTGGATGTCTATGCTCAGTGACCCAGAACCAACAGCAACCCTCAGTGAGGTCCACTGCTGGACAGCCCACTAGAACAGGAAGCAACTAGGACTTGACATCTGGCTAATTCAGAGGAACACAGGAAAATTCCAAAATGAAAGAACAAAATGCAGTCTCAAACTTCTAGCCCATCCCAATTAAGTCCAGGAGACACAGACATGGATGAATTTGGAATTTACACACCTGAAATCTCTGAAATGATAGCAAGGGAAGTAAAGAAACATCTCCAGAAAAGTATAAAGGAAATCAGATCAGAAATAATCACTCAGGTTAAAAACAGAAATGATAAACATAATGAAAGAATTGATGAGTATATCCAAAGAAGACATAATTAAAAAAAACAGAGAAGCATATAAAAATGATACGGAAACCTTGAATGAGCAATACAGGAAACATTTAGAATACATGAAACAGATTCAAGGAAATACTCAGAAAATCAAAAATTCCACTGAAAGTTGGCAAGACTGAATGAATGAAACTGAAGATAGACTCTCAGACTTTGAAGACATGATTGTGACCAGTAATCATGAAAGGAAACAGCTCTTAAAAATAACAAGGAGAATTGTGGGAAGATGGTGGATCACTAAGCAGCAAAATAGGGAACCTTTCTGAGAGAAACAGCTCAGATGCTGGAATAAAACATCCTGGAGAAGATCAGACAGAGGAAGATGGATTTTCTGTACCCAGGAAGAAACTAAAGGGAAAGAAAAAAAGAAAAGAAAAGAAAAGAAAAGAAAAGAAAAGAAAATCGTAGACAGAAGGCTGTAGCCAGACTTGCTCTCACTGGAGCCAGTCCCATTGTGTACAAAAAGCTGCTGGAATCTGGAGACACATAATCTTGGTGAAGTTGGGGGTTGGTGAGCCTGAGGTCCTTGGCAGGAGGAAGCAGTCACAGAAGGGAGTAGTGGAGCAGAGAGTGGCATTTGGCTTGGAGATCTGTACCAGCTCGCAGTGAGCACAAAGAACTTAGTCCTCCTGCAGGAGGGGGCGACTGACCACGTGACATTTTGGAGTTGGGCAAGACAAGCCCAGAACCAGAACTTCAGTGGCTTCAGTCAGCCACTCCTAGCACAGAGCAGACTGCTGAGAATTGCTCAGACTGAGTTCCGCCTCTGTGCTCAATCCAATAGCAAAGGATGAGGTCTCCCTGAAACTATCCCTAAGTGGCTCAATCTGTGTGGCACACACTAACATGGTGAAGACTCCCAGATCTTGACCAGCTCAGAAGGGAAGGGCCAACCTGCCCTGCCCCTGCTTGTACTTCAGCAGTCATCAGCAGACTGGGGAGGGCAGCAATCCCTAGGCAGCATGCTTCAGAGTAATTGTGGCTAATACAGGAAGTGCCAGAGACCCTCATGGTCCACTCATCTGGAGGAAACCAGGTACATTACAAGAGGAAGAAACAAAAGAAAATCTCCATCTCCCAACACAAACACTACTAGCCCAGGGGAAGTAAACACAGAAGAGATCGGGGGTTGCATGCCTGCGGTTTCAGAAAAAAGCAGCATCTGACATAAAGAATTATCTTTGTGATAGTATAAAAGAACTAAAAACAGAAATTCTAAGACAAAAAGGAAGATATAAGAAAAATAATAAATGCTAGGTACCTCTCAAGAAGACACAGATTGAAGAATGGAGAGACAGAAAAAAGAGAGAAACCTTTGATGAAGAATATAAAAAAAATCTGGAATACATGAAACAGATTCAAAGGGACTACCAGGAAATTAAAAACTCCATTGAAAGCTGGAAAAACTGCTTGAAACAAACTAAAGATAGACTATCAATCCTTGAAGACAGGTTTGCAATGTGTGATTGCAAAAGGAAAGATCTCTTAAAACTAACAAGGAACCAGGAAGTAACAATACAAAGGCTAGAAGATGAAAAGAGGATCCTATAACTTAAGAATAAAAAAATGTGAGTGAAGAATCAGGGGTGAACACACATAAAATACAAAGACTATTTACAGAAAGAATTACAAAATACCTTTTTTTTTTGGTACTGGGGATTGAACTCATGACCTCATGCTTGCCAGGCAGGTGCTTAAGCCACTGAGCTAAATCCCCAGCCCTACAAAAATAATTAAAGAAAACTTCCCAAGCATAGGAAAAGGAAATGTTATCCATTATCAAGATATGAGGCATACAGAACTCCAGCCAGTTATAACCAAAATAGATCTACACCCAGACATATAATAATCAAGAACCCAAAAATTCAACACAAAAGCAGAATATTAAAAGCTGTTGGAGAAAAGAAACAGATCACCTATAAAGAAAAACCCATCAGAATCATGACAACTTCTTGATACAAACCATCAAATCAAGAAAAGCTTGGAGCGAAGTATTCCAAGCCCTGAAAGAAAACACCCTCCAATCCAGATTGATGTACCCTGCAAAACTATCTCTCAAAATTAATGGAGAAACAAGATGCTTCCATGATAATAAGGAACTGAGGGAGCTCATGACCACCAATCCAACCCTACAAAAAATACTGAAGGACCTTTTAGAGAAAGAGAAAAAAAAAAAAAAGGATGATGGTTTCAAGAACAGCAACAGAGGGGGCTCACTGAATGGGGCAGACAGTGGAATGAGGGGGAAAAGTAGACAACCAATGGCAGAAAAATAGTATGACAGAGAAGGTTGGCCATAATCACTAACATGGATGGCCTTGATATACTAATAAAAAAGAAACACAGGCAGAGTGGATCAGGAGATAGAGTCCACCAAGATGCTCCATATAAGAAATATATTTAACCTGAAAGAGAGTTTATTGACTGAAAATCAAAGATCAGAAAATAATACTCTATGTGACAGGGAACCAGAAAAAAGTAGGGGTAGCTCGCCCATCAGCTGCAGATTGGTTGGAAAGACACAACACTATTATACAATGGAGAACTACTCAGCTATAAGGAAGGAAAACCTTGAGGCTCTTGTAGGTAAATGGATATAACTTGAGACCAAGCTCAGGGGTAAAAAGGTTCAGAATCACTTAGGTAAATAGCGGGTTGCCTCCCTAATCTAAAAACTAATGGAGTTAGTGGGATACAAAATGTACAATGCATTCTGGCAAAGTGAAAGGGGAGGAATTGTCTAAATAGGGAAGGCAGAGGACATTGGTAATCTTGTATCATGACTTGAAACCCATATTGCTTTCATCACTCTGTTTAGTTTGGTTATATTCTGTTCCAGTTTTTCTGCTTGTACTAGATTTGAGGGGATAGACAGCTATTCCAAAGATAGCAAGATATACTACAGTAACCATTTTTAATTTCCTATTAACTTAATCTAAAACCCTGTATTTCTTTCACTGCCTTGTTTTGACTGATTTTATTTGAATCTGTCTTGTTTGATTGCCATCTTGTCTTGATTGCTTTTATTCGAATCTGTTATGTTTCACAGTATCAAGTCTGAGAGTATAGGCAACTACTCTGAAGACAATAAGATTCACTATGATACCCATAATGCTTTAACTATTACCCTCTTTTGAAGTCCTATAATGTCTCCAATGTTTTGTTTTTATTGATTTTGTTCTGTACTGCTATATTCAATTGTATTGTACCTGATGATCTGGGCAATTCTATTGAAGATAACAAGAGACATCATGGTAACCACTGTAGATCATCTTGTATTGTGGTTTTAAATTATGTACTATGTCCATCCTTTTTTTTGAATGACCCCATCTTGTTTTTTGTTTGTTTTTCTCATTTGGCTTTATTCTTTAAAAAAAAACAAGGAATCAGGAAATAACAATACAACAGCTGTGAGATGATGCAAAGAAACAATATAAGGTTGATAGGTGTCAATGAAAAAGGAGACAACATAAATGACATAAAAAGACTATCTGCAGATATAATTTCCCAAACGTGGGAAAAGAACCTGACCTACAGATAAGCGAGGCATATAGAACTCCAAATAGCCATAACCAAAATAAATCTATACCCTGACATATAATAATTAAGATCCCAGAAATTCAGTATAAGAATAGAATGCTAAAAGATGCCGGAGAAAAGTAACAGATCACCTATAAAGGAAAGCCTATCAGACTCATGATAGACTTCCTAATACAAACCATCAAGTCAAGAACAGTATGAAGTTAAGTAATCAAGTACTGAAAGAAAACAACTTCCAACCCAGACTGATGTACCCTGCAAAACTATTTTTCAAAATCAATAGAGAGGGGGCTAGGGATATAGCCCAGTGGCCTGGCAAATGTGAGGTTGTGAATTTGATTCCTGGTACCAAAAAAACAAAACAAAACCCCCCCACAAAATCAATGGATAAATAAGACACTTCCACGATAAAGAAGTGCACAACTGAAGAACTGCACAATAACCCAACTGAAGAACTTCCACAACTGAAGAACTGCACAACAACCCAACCAACACTACAAAGAGTACTAAAATATATCCTAGAAACATAGAAATGACCACAATTCCAAGAACAACAGAAAGAGCAAGCAACCAACTAGCAGGACAAGCAACTATACAAAGGGGTAAAAGTAAGGAACCAACAACAAAAGATAACATGCAAAAATAAGCCAATACAGATTAGTTATAACCACTAATATAAATGGCCTCATTTCACCAATCAAAGGAAACAGACTGGCAGAGTGGGTTAAGAAACAAAATTTGACAATATGTTGTATACAAGAAACACATTTAACTCAAGAAAATTCATGGACTGAAAGTCGAAGCATGAAAAACAATATGCCACACATCAGGAACCCAGAAAAAAAGCAGAGGTAGCAATTCTGTTTGCAGACAATGTGAACTTCAAACCAAGAATGCTCAAAAGAGATAAAGAAGGTCACTACATACTTCTTATGGGAAAACTTCAAGAGGAAGAGGTAATAATCATAAATATATATGTACCATATATGGGAGCACCCAGCCATGTAAGACAAATATTAACAGACATGAAAAATCAAATAAGCAATAATATGAGCATAATGGGAAACTTAACACTTCATTGTCACAAAGTGACAAATCAACTAGACAAAAAAATCAGCAAAGAAATAAGAGAACTGAATCAAACTTGTGAACAAATGGACTTTGCAGATGTGTACACAATATTCCACCCAACAACATCAGAATATACATTCTTCTCAGTTGCACATGGGACATTCTCTAAAAATACAAAGGAAGTGACATTATTCCATGCATATTATCTAACCATAGTGCCATGAAATTGGAAATTACTGACAAAAATATTGCAAAGACTCCATAAACACATGGAAACTAAATAATACCCTCCTGAATAATCAATGGGTCACAGAGGAAATTAAAGAAGAAGTTAAACAATATCTACAATGCAAACAAAAATGCAAATACAACTTACTGGAACCTATGGGACACAATGAAACCAGTCTTAATAGGGAAATTTATTGTGGTGAATCTCACATCAGGAAAACAGAATGAACACAAATAAACAACCTGATGGTACACCTCAAACATGTAGAAAAAGAAGAGCAAGTCAATCCCTAAGCCCAAAGAAGGGAGAAAATTATAAAGATCAGAGTGGAAATTAATGCAATTGAGACTAAGAAAACAATATAAAGAATTAATGAATTGAAGAGTTGGTTCTTTGAAAGAATAAATAAAATTGATAAGCTCCTAACCAACCTTATAAAAAAAAAAGGAAAGAAAAACTCAAATTCATGCAATAAGGAATGAAATTGGTGAAATCACTACAGACCCTGTGGAAATACAGAAGATCATCAATACCTACTTTGAAAACCTTTAGCCTCATAGGTTTAATAACACAGAAGAAATGGACAGATTCCTAGAAATATATGAATTACCAAAGCTGGATCAAGAAGATGTAAAACTGAAAAACCTAATTTCAGTTAATGAAATTGAAAATATAATTAGAACCTTACCAACAAAGAAAAGTCCCATTCCTCATGGATTCACTATTGAATTCTACAAGAAATTCAAAGAAGACTTAATGTGAGCACTCCTCAAACTTTTCAATGAAATTGAAAGGGAAGCAATTCTCCCTAACTCATTCATGGAAGCAAGTATTACACAAATACCAAAACCAGAGAAAGACCCAACCTAAAAAGAGAACTACAGGCCAATCTCTCTAATGAACACAGATGCAAAAATCCTCAATAAAATACTGGCAAACAGAATGCAGCAAATCATCAAGATGATTATACACCATGACCAAGTGACATTCATCCTAGGAATGCAGGGATGGTTCAATGTAAACAAATCAATAAATATAATACACCATATATATAGAGACAAAGACAAGAATCACATGATCATCTCCATAGATGAAGAAAAAGCTTCTGATAAAGTCCAACACTCATTTATGATAAAAAAACCCTACAGAAAATCAAAATAGATGGTCTTTACCTCAATCTGATAAAAGCCATATACAATAAATGAACAGCCAACATCTTACTAAATGGACAAAAACTGAAAGCTTTCAACCTAAAATCAGGAAGAAGACAAAGATGTCCACCATCACTACTACTATTCAATATAGTTCTGAAAACATTATCCAGAGCAATTAGATAAGAGAGAGAAATAAAAGGAATAAGGATAAGAAAGGAAGAAGTTAAATTATAATTATTTGTATGATACTCTACATAGAGGGACCCCAAACTCCAATGAAAGACTTCTAGATCTAAAAAATTCAGTAATGTAGCTGAATACATAGTCAACACTCAAAAATCAATAGCATTCCTGTCCACAAACAACAAAATCACTGTAAGAGAAATAGCACCCTTCACAATAGCACCCCCCAAAATGAAATACTTAGGAAGCAATGTAATGAAGTAAAAGATCTATACACTGAAAATTACATTACTCTGAAAAAAGGTGATGAAGAGGATTTCAGAAAATGGAAAGACATTCCTTGTTCATGGATAGGAAGAACAAACGTTGTGAAAATGGCCATTCTCTCAAAATTGTTATACAGATTTAATGCAATTCCAGTCAAAATATCTTTATCACACCTCACAGATCTAGGGAAATTATTTCTAAACTTCATATGCAACCAGAAGAGACGCAGAATAGCAAAGGCAATCCTGGGCAACAAAGGCAAGGCAGGAGGCATCACGATCCCTGATTTGAAATTATACTACAAAGCTACTATGATAAAATCAGCATGGTGCTGGCAAAAAACAGACTGGAAGATCAAGGGAATAGATTAGAAGATGTAGCTACAACTATAAACACACTCAGCTACCTTATCTTCAAACAGAGGCCAAACAAGTTCACTGGAAGAAAGCCTCTTTAATAAATGGTTCTGGAAAAACTAGCTTTCCACATGTTGACTAGATCCATGTCTATCACCATGCATTAAAGTCAAAATGGATCAAAGACCTAAGTATTAAAACAGAAACACTGTATCTATTGGAAGACAAAGCAGGTAGCACAATCTTGAAGACATGGGGGTTGGTAGAGACTTCACGAACAAATTCAAACTGCATGGGAACTGTTTCCCAGAGTCATCAACTGTGATCTTGTCTTATTAAACAGTTTTTGCATGTCAAAAGAAATTTCCAATAGAGTGAAAAGAAAACCCACAAATTGGGAAAAAATCTTAGCCAACTCTCTCTTTCAGATAAAGACTTCCATCTAGAACATATGAAGAATTTTAAAAGATCAGGTCCCCAAAATTCAAAGACCCAATGCAAAAATGGGCCTGAATACACATGAAATGAATATACATTTCTCAGATTAAAAATCTCTGTGGCTATTTTATGTTCTAAGTGACTTTTAGATCTTTAGAGCTGATAAATAGGTGTAACCTAAAAGTCATGTTTCATGAAAGTTTATGGGCTTTGGAATCAGAAAGATCTGGTTTCTTTCCTGAGTATACCATCTGCAAGTGGTATAGTCTTGTACAAGCTCTCAGTAGAAAGGAAGCAGGGAAAGTAAGTGTGATAAAAGGCAGGTTAGTTAGCCTCTCAACAATGGGACAATGTATACAGTTATTATATGAAATCAATCTAATGATGATCTCAAAATAGAAGCTAATAATAAACATTTTCTTAAGAAATAATACACAAGAAATGAAAACGCGGTCATTTCCATGAAAACATTGGACAGCTATCTCTGGCATCATATCACTAACAACAAATTAAATAAAAAAAAATGTATTTGAGAAAAAGACCAAGAGGGTAATTTGAGATTTTAGGAAAACTATTATGTAAAAACCAGTGTTTTGGAATATCCCAAACTAAAAGATGAGAATAAATCAGGAAAGGAAGGAATACATTTTGAGCATTCATATCCCAGTGAACCACATGTGGCACAGTAAAAAGAATAGTGACCCAGGATAGAACAAATAAGGTTGTTTGTGAAGATACACTGTTATGCCACTTTGGCAAATTTCTCCTTACTCCATTTTTATGATCTGTTGTTCCTTCTACATGCATTTCCTTAGAGTAAGAATAATCTATATAACCATAATAAATTTATCGTGCTGGTCAGGCATGGTGGCACATACCTATAATCCCAGCACTTGGGAGGCTGAGGCAGGAGGATTGTTGTGAGTTCAAGACTATCCTGGGCTACAAAGTGAGCTCAGGCCCCACCTGAACTGCATAGCAAGACACTGTCTCAAAAGGACAAAAAAATAAAACAAAATAAATTTATCATGCTTAGTTACAAATATTTCTATAAAACTAGATGTGCATTTTGGGTGACTGCTATTCCTCAAAGTATACTGGCCAATCCTAATACATAGGCTTTGGGAGCTTGGTTAGCTTGGAGTGGTCTGTTTGTCTTGAAGAGGCTAATTCTGGCAGTAATAAAAGTTCACATATAATTAAAAACAATCAACAACACAGATGAACTGTTAATTTAATCAAGCATATAAGGGAAAATAAAAAGTATTAAAAGAAGCAACAATGGGCAAAATGAATGAATCAAAGTCAACTACAAACTCAAAGGAGACCACTTTACTATTTTATCTGATTAAATTTGAAATCCTAGATTGAACAGATAACTTCCTAGGGAAACAGTTTATTGGAATTCATCTCAATAAAAAAGAAAGCTTAAACAGATAAATTTGATGGGAAAACTAGTGAAAGTCATGATGGAACCACCCTACAACAAAGCGGCAGGCTCATACAACTTCACGGGAGGAATTTTAAGCATATGAGACCAATTACAATGGAATATACAGCAAGAAAGTTATTAATGACTTCTCTTACAACTAAGTAGCAGGTCATGATGGTTTTATAGGAGAATTTTACCAGGACTTTATAGAGATCACATGGCATCCATATTGTTTATATTTGACAGAAGACAGAAAATGAAAGAAAACTTCTAAATCCTTTTTATGCAGTAAAGATAACATTGAAGCAACATTGATACCATATCTGAAAAAGCACAATTTAGGAAAATTATAAGTATTACTTATGAATATAGGTGAAAAATGGTAAGTAAAACATTAGTAATCAGATTCTAATAATAGCAAATAAAAAAATAGTGCACATTATTGAATAAACTGAAAGAATATGAATGACAGGGTAAACTATTGTATCACTGTCAAAAATTATAGCTCTGGTAGAGAAAGCACATTATAGAGCAAATAGGGCAAAATGTTGATAATTGGTGGATTTGGTTAGTCTTTGTACTGTTTCTTGTAAGTTTCTATGAGTTATAAATTATTTCTAAAAAATGTTTAAGGAAAAGGCCCATGACTGAGTTTTGATTAGGAATGCAAAGATAGTGCAATACTAGGAAATCAATCAGTGGGCCATGTTAACAGAGGTAAGGAGAAAAATTATATGATGACTCCAATAAATACCTAATGCACTTTTGACACAATTTAATACTTAAGAAAATATGAATGGTTGGCCACTTCCTTAACATGATAAAACATGTATACCTAAATTTTAAGGGCAGTTGGGTGTGCTGGAGCACATCTGTAATCCCAACACTTGGGAGGCTGAGGCAAGAAGATCACTAGGAGTTCAAGGAGAGCCTGGGTTACATAGTGAGTTCAAAGCTAGCATGAACTACATAGTGAGACCCTGTTTTTTTTTTTTTTTTTAAATCTAAAGGCAACATCTTTCTTTTTCTTTTCAAAAAAAGAAGTTTCATTTATGAAAGTACAATATCAGAAGGTAACAGTAGTGGAAGACTAACTTTTTGCAGGCATATTTTAGTGGATTGATCTTTTCCTTCCTGGTTAAGCAGTTTCTGTAACTGATGACTGATATTTTATAGACGCTTTTCATCTCCCAAGAGTTTTGCTTTAAACAGAGATGTAAGGCTGGGTAAGTCATATATTTCCTTTGTATTTGTTTCTTGCTCTGGAAAATCTGAATAATCTTGATAAAACTGTTTCAAATTAGGAAAGAATATGGTACATTCCTGAGGGAAGGCTTTCTTTCCTGAAGTTCATCTTAATTTGTTTGTAGTTGTTTCAGCCATCATTCTAACAGAGGCAGTTAATTCTGGATTTCTATAGAATGCAACCTTTTGCTTTTGATACTTGAAATCATCTCAGTATTCTTTCTTTTCAAATTTTTCAACATATGGGCTTCTTTTAGTATTTAGACAATTTCTTCTTTAATATTAAAAGTTCTTACAAATTTTAAAATCTTTGTTAATATTGTAGGAGGGTTTTCTAAGATGCAGGAAAACAATAAACAAATCCATGATCTCATAGTTTTCCTTCCTTTTAAATAGAAAATATGTGTACTATCAGGAACAAGTGAGGCTACAATTTTAATTCTTCATTTCCTCCTTTTGCCATAAGGCATCTTTATTTCTGTTTTGTATACATGAGCATCTCAATAAAGACTACATGGTAAAAGAAACATCTTATTGGAGAAACACAGGCCTACACAAAGGCCAGGCATAAGCCAAGGATATTTACTATCTTTACTAATTTTTAATACTGTATTTAATACTGTATTATTCAATGTATTTTGATAAAGGAAAACAAGAAGAAACCTAAGAGTTAAATAAAAGTAAGACAGTTTCTATTTGCAGATGACATGGCAGATATCTGGAAAACTCCAGGCATGTAATACACAATACAAAAAGCACTATGCACATATAGCTACTACGAAACAGAATGTGACCAGTTTCGACTGAGATGTGCTTTTAATATGAAATACACACTGGAATTTGAAGACTTAGTTAAAAAATGTAAAATGTTTCATTAATAATGATTTATATCAATTAAATACTAAAATAGTAATATTTTGATATAATGAATTAAATATACTAGTGAATTAATTTTGTCTATTTCTTTTTTAAATGTATCTTCAAGAAATTTTTGATTACATGTGGGGCTTAGAATTATATTTCCATAAAATCAGTGATAAAATTATCAAATCAGTGATAAAATTAGCTGAAATAGTAAAAGAATTCAACAAAGAAACAACAGAATTAGCATGCAAAACTCAACAGCCTTCATATAATTTACAAATTTAATATAATCTCAATAAAAATATCAAGAAGACTTCCTCTTACTGCAGCCAGACAGGTTGATATCAAAGTTCATTTTAAAAACTGCGTGGGTTCAATCCTTAGCGCTGAAATAAAAGTTCATTTAAAAAAATAAATCCATGAGAACTGTTCAGAAAACAACAAAAAAGTAAGATCTGAAAGGTGTTAGCATTAGCAGATACCATAACAAACTATAAAGCCTCTGCAATTAAAACTATGGTACTGGTGTATAAATGAAAAGCTGTGCCAATGAAATGGCAAAACAGACCCAACTATATATATATAGGTCTGGTATGATACAGTTGATATATCAAATCATCAGGGCAAAAAGGGCATTTTAATAAGTGATAATGGAACAATGGACAGACATGGGAAAAAGGAAATTAGATCTATTGCTCATATCATATACAAGAAAAAACTCTAAATGACTCAGTTATATATATAAACTATTCCAGTATTATAAGAAAATGTAAGTGAATCCCTATTATAAAAAGTTGATAAATTTAACTAGAAAATAAAATCCAAATGTTTGCATGAAAAATAGGCAAATATACTAAAAACGTCATAAGCAAAGTACATATTGGGAGAAAATATTTATAATATAGATAGCAATAAAAAGGTTAATATATCTAAATAAACAAAGGGCTTTTTTGAATCGAGGAGGAAAAAGACCTAGAGGTAAATGGGCAAAACACAGAAAAAGACAATTCACATATACACGCAAAAAGGTAAGATGGCCCTTACACATATGAAAAGATGTTAAACTTCACACATAAAAAGAGAAATGAAAATTAAAACTGAGAAACTTTCTCACTTATCATACTGGCAAAAAAGTCAAAAGATTGATGCACACAGTTGGCAAGTCCACAGGAAAACAGGCACTGCTACCTTGCTGGTGAGAATAAAGACTAGTATCATCTTTATGGAGAGGAATTCAGCAATATTCAATAAAATTATTATTACTGGGCCCAACAATACCTTCTAGAAATTTATCTTCATGATATGTGAAAAAATATGCATACAAATTTAGGCCAGAGATATAGTTCAGTGGCACAGTGCTTGCCTGTCAAGTGTGAAGAAATGAGTTAGATTCCTAGCACATAAACACACAAATTTATTAACTACAACATTATTTGTAATTATAAAATACCAATGGCTGGGGATATAGCACAGTGCCTGCCTGGCAAGCACAAGGTCGTGAGTTTGATTCCCAGTACCATAAAAAAACAAAACAAAACAAAACAAAACCCAAATAAATAAAATACTAGAAATTACCTGATGCCCAAACATAGAAGACTGGTTGGCTAAAATATAATTATGTAAAAATATATAATGGCATATTCTATAGCTTAGAATAAGGGAGACTTTTATGAGTTCACAACACAGTGATTCCCACAGTATCTGTTAAGAGAGAAAAGAAAGCAAAGTGCAAGAAAATAGACGATAGTGTAAGAAAGAAAGGTAGGAAGATACATACGTATCAGCTTCCTTTTGTAAAATGAAACACTGAAAGAATAAGCCAGAAAACCACAAAAGTGATTATATATAAAAGGTAACAGTGGTGAAGAGAATATGGTATTTTTGTTTGTTTGTTTGTTATTTGTTTGTTCTTTTGGTACCAGAGATGAAACTCATGACCTTACACTTACCAGACAAGCACTTGCCACTGAGCTAAATCCCTGGCCTGATGGACTATGGTAGAAAGAGAGAAGAAGGATACTTCTCTCAGTAAACTTTTTTTTTTGACTCCTGAAGCACATTAATATTCTACATAATTAAATAATAAAATTAAATCAAGAAAGGAAAAACTAAATACAACTAAAAACACATGAATCAAACTATATTGTATAGGAATAATAATATAACATTGAGGAAAAAGTAATTCAACTAATTTTTAATTGCAGTACTTCATACATCCTCTATCTAGGGAAGGTAAAATGCAAACAAATCTTGAATTCTTCCTAGTAGGCATTTTTTTCCACAGAGGTATGCATCTAGCAAAAACTATCTAATATGTATAGGATTGATGTTCGTTGGGACCAAGGTTCTTATTGTAGAAAAAGAAAGATCCCTAAATACCCTAACAACCTATAAATGTTAACAGTTTCCTATGATAGTCTTGGAAAGCTCTTCTTCTCTATCCTACACAGTCTCCTTAGACCAGTGGTTCTTAGACTTCTGCCAGCATCAAAATCATCTGCAGAGCTTATTAAACTTCAGGTTTCTGGGTCTTGGGTTCTGAGTTTCTGACTCTAGGTTTGGAAATATGTTTTTATAACAAGATCCTGGATGATGCTGATGGTATGGTCTAAGGATTGCACTTTTGAAAACAAACTCATATGTCTTCTCACACTCCATGTCCCACCAGCAGTTCATCAGCTATAACTGCAAAAATACATCCAGAATCAGAATATCTCCCTTGCTCCCTCTCTTACTTCTTTAATGATGGTCTAAGCCATCATTATCTCTAACCTGAATTAGTGAAGTAGTCTTTTAAATGATTTATCCCTGATCCTCTAGTATAATTTCAACATAGCTACCATAGTAAGTCTTTTTATTTTTTTTATTTTTGGTACCAGGGACTGAACTCACAACCTCATGCATGCCAAGCAGGTGCTTGTGCCACTGAGCTAAATCCCTAAAACCTAGCAAGTATTTTAAACATGCCTCAAATTTCATTATTTTTCTCCTCAAAAATTGTAATACCCTCCCATCTCACCCATAGTTAAAGCTAGGATCCTGACACAAACCTAGTGAATTCTACATATCTGATCCCTCATTATTCTTCTTGACATAATTTCCTGCCACTATCCCTAGACTAGTTTTAACAACAGTGTCCTTTCTGCTGTATATACTAAGCACATGATTTTGGTCTCAGGAGTACATTTCACTCTAAAAATTTATTGAGGACCACAAAGAACCTTTGTTTGTGTGGGATACATCTACCTCAGAAATTAAAATTGAAAAATAAATTAATTTTAAATTAGCAAAACATTTTAATATATCTTCATGAAAATCATTGCATTTCCCCAAACAAACAAACAAAAAATTAGTTGCAAGAATGCCATTACTTTAAATTTTTGCAAATCTAACTGAAGAGAAGACAGCTAAATTCTCCTGTCTACTTTTACATACAATCTTTACCATACGTCATTTTAGTTGAAGGGGGAATACTGAAAAAGATTTCAAGTAATTCTGGATATTCACCCTAGGTACTATATGAAAACTCAACAAGTGGTAGTTTCCTTAATATTATTGAAATGTGGGCTGGGGATTTAGCTCAGTGGCTTAAGCACTCGCCTGGCAAGCGTGAGGTCGTGAATTCTACTGAAATGTGGAATCTGAAATCATGCCAACAAACTTTATCACATTTTGTTAACGTTTAAAATCCACTGGTCTACCTCAAACTTTGAATTTTCAACCATGTTCAATTTTGTAACATCATGACTTGGTCATCTACAACATTGTTGCACTGAGCTATACAGATTCTCCAAAAAAGTGGTCAGTTCATTTGATTGCTCTACTCTACAAATGCTTTTTCTTGAGTCAAACACAAAACTTCATTAGAAGAGAACTGCTTTCATCACTTAAAGTGTTAAAAAGATACATATGTAAAGCTGGATGTGGTGGCGCATGCCTGTGATCCTAGCACTCAGAAGGCTGAGGCAAGAGGATCGCCAAGAATTTGATCAGCCTGAGCTACATAGTGAAACCCTGTCTCAAAAAACAAAAACCAAACCAAACAAACAAACCAAAAACTATGTAAAGGTTGAGATTTAACCAGAATACATTTTGCTGTGTTGCTGTTTTACAAAGTCTCCTTCTCTTGCTCCCCTTGCTCATTCTTCATTTTGGTTCCTTTGCAACACACACTGGTGAAACATTATTATCATTACAATTTTATGTTACTGCCTTGATTCATGCCAAAGTGTCAGGAGTTTTACTCATCATTTCTTGTGTGTCATCAGTGCAGATATCAACCCAATAAAAAAGACCAATGTAGCTAAATGTTATTTTGAAAGTAGTTTTGAATTTGAAGTTCCTTAGAAAGGTTCTTGGGGATCACAAGGACCCAAGGAACACTGTTTGAGAATTGCCACACAGAGTACCCTATTGCTGTGTGCACTTAAACTTGCAACTCCCTTTGCCAGGAAAGAATTTATTTTTCTAAGATATCTATATCTCTACTCAAATAGTACTTTTGGTGATGCTTTCCTTGATCATCCTATATAACACAATACCCTCCCATGCTACCCCCTTTCTTTATTACCCATTTCCATTATATTCTGCTTTATTTTTCCCCCAGAGAAATTAACAGCATTTGTTTGCTTGTGTATTCTGTATCCCCCAATATAGAATATAACTTCCTAAGGACAGATATAACTTCTTACCTCTTCCACCTTATACTCTACTCACAGTAAGTATGCAATAAAGGTTAGTTGCATGAATGAATGTAACCCATAATCTAGCATTTGATTTTAGGGTTCTGCTTTCCTTTCACTGCTTTTTCAGTGCTTTATGTCTTATTTCCCCAGTAGGTTTACAGACTCTCAGAACATAGGTGAATCTACACTCCATGTAGTTCCCACAGCTTCAGGTACAGGTTTTGGACATACTATGTGCCCCTGGCTAAAATGGAGGAACTAACTTGATATTTCACAGTGCAAACAATTAAGTATCCTGCTTTCCTTTCCCCCTTTCCACTACATTTTGCTTGGACTCTTCATGGTAATAACTGGTATGAAAAACCCTAATGTTTCTACTTCACAGTGGATAATTTGGGCATTATCTGGGACCAGTTACTACAGGGATCACACGTATTACCAGCAATTTCTAACTTTTCAAAGTGGTTCAAAGAAATGCCCTTTTTTCACATGCTAGTTTTTAATTACTCTGGGAACTTGCAAGTCTACTCCAATATTGGCAGTATATGATTAGGTATCCAAAAGTCTAAGTTTATCTTATCTAAAATAGCGAATGGGGTACACGGTAATTATTTTAGTATCTTTGGAATAAAAGGTTTCTAGAAATCAAGTTAGCCTGTCAGAAGTTGGTTCAACATATTTTGACTTTAAGGTTAGGAAAAACTCTGTATTTCACTGAAAATTCATTTGGACAACTGGTTTTGATGTGAAATAGTGCTGGTTGATTTTAGATTTAGCTTCCTGGTTTTTATACCTCTCATGTTTAGGTGTGGCACACTGTGTTAATAACATGGTCTACCTCCAATTCAATGTTTACTCCATTTGCTTAGTTTAGGATCAAGTCTATGGTTTCCCTAAACTTGATCTTCACATGCTTCCAGTTCTAGGAGTCTCTAACACTGAAAGCTTAATGGAATGTGGCTAAAAAAGAACAGGTTTTTCCAGAAAAATTGTCTCCTGAATGTTTTAAAGTTATTTATTTCATTCCCCCACTGTGACTATCTTAATTTAGAGCTTCATCATCTCTTCCCTTAAACAATGAAATGGTGAACTGACTTCTTCCTGCCTCTAACTTATTCCCATCTATCATTACCTTTATGTTTTATCTAATAGGTCATAAAAATGTCTGAATAACAATGATGACTGTGTCACTCCTTAGGTTAAAATCTTCCATGTCTCTTCTTTTTTCCTGGAAAAAATCTCCCTGTTCAAGCTGTTATTTTGCCATCTCCTCTGATTTCAGTTTCCTGACATATGCCTTTGTGTTTCAGCTTTCAGAATCATTCTTTTTCTTAGCATTTTCTTAGCCTGTGCCTTCATAGATTATTCTACAGGACATCCTTCTCCATATGGCTACCAACTTTAGGCATCCTTCAGCAAATGATAAAAATCTAAAAGTCTTATCCAACCTATCCTTTCCCTCTTTTACTAGGGGTGGTGGTGGTGCTGAGACTGAACCCAGGACATTCACAATGAGCTATATCTCTAGTCCTTTTTCAATTTTTAAGTTCTGAGATAGAGTTTTTGCTCAGCCTGGGCTTAAACTTAAGAGTCCTCCCCGCTTAGCTTCCCAGAGTGCTGGGATTATAGGCATATACCTGGCTTCCCTCATTTCACCTGTTCAGTTCATGTAATAGTAAACTGTATTATTTTGAACCTTATATATTTATGTATTTCTGGGTAACTATTAAATATTTTATCACATTTTTACAATCATTTTATAAAAGCACCTTCTTTTGTAATGTAAACTTTTAATAGTAACCAAGATTTACTACTGTACAAACAACATATATCATCTGACAGTTAAGACATACAAAATCTAAGGAAGTGACTTATTGGGCCTCAACTTCCTATTTATCAAATAATGGCATTAGATTAGAAAATGACACTTTTTAAGAATTTGTGAGTAAGTGCTATTATTGTCCCTACTTAACAGATGAAGAAACTAAGGCTAAGGGAGATTAAATAATATGTAAAGTCACAAAGTTAGTACAATTTTAAAATGTTCTTTCCATTTGAATACTTTATGAGGATCTTATAGTTCTAAAAAGTATATCAAATCTAAACAGGATACAGAAAAAGTTGGATCAGCAACAATTCTTTCTCCCTTCTATTTATGTCTCACCTCCTCTAATTGAACTAAATATCCTATTGTATCTTACACACTGCCAATACATGTGAAAAAATATTTTTTATTGAATTTACTGAATTTTTAACATCATGTATTATACTGAGAGCCAAGTGTCAGTCACAGCTGTTACTTCAGAAATTCACAAATAAAAACTCCTTAATGTTCATGTGCAAAATATTTTCACATTTTTTGGGATGGGTTTGGGGTCTACCTCCTACCAAGTTAGTCAGGATGAGAACATTATTTTATTTGATGTATGTTAATGTAATTTTCCACACACATATGCATGGTAATACTTTGTGAACTAGCAGTCACAAAAAGGTAAAAGAAACCAGAGGACCATAAACCTTGATCCAAAATGGCTTCCAGGTAATACAAGCACAGGCAGACTGCTAGTAGCTGTAGCAGTGGGGTGGGAAGCAAGTGGGTATGCTTGAAATACCCTTAGGGGTGTGTCCTTCCTCATGTCCCCAGATGGCTCTTCCAATCCTTTGTAATTCCAAGAAAGTTAAATTTCCTAGCTATTATTTCCACTGGCATGGCTGGGTGCACAATCATGTATACAGGTAGCTCTGCTTTGTCATAAATGATTTCCTCTGTGAGGACAAACTGCATTTCATTTTCTGCAGCTGAACAGCATGTGCCTGGCTGAAAAGCTGACTTCTCTTGT
This sequence comes from Hydrochoerus hydrochaeris, assembly GCA_004027455.1. NCBI lineage: Eukaryota > Metazoa > Chordata > Mammalia > Rodentia > Hydrochaeridae > Hydrochoerus > Hydrochoerus hydrochaeris. The sequence goes on along the minus strand of PVLA01006356.1, from coordinate 1,125 downwards.
GCATATGTATAATAAATAGCTACTGGAGCTTTGAAAAATCTCTTTTCACTCCTCGTCTTTCTCATTCTACTCTCAACACATTTCAAATGTTTCCCAATCACCATATGCTGATTTAAGAGCTCTGGAGTTTCTGGTAGGTTCCACTAAAGCATTTCTAAAATAATTTATAGAAATCTCTTATAAATAAGAGAATCACACTTCACAATCCTCAAAATACTTTAACACTAACTCCACATTCACAATTTTATCAGCTTTATCTTCCTAGAGTTAACCTTAAAGTTCCTCTGAGGAACAGAGGAGTGCAGTGTAGTAGAAAGAACATAGATTTTAAAGTCAGACACTAGGATATAAGTTCAAATCCTTGTAAATAACCTATTTTGGTTATGGGTTATTATGAAGTTTAAAATAAAGTTTGGGGTTATGTTTAAGTACTGTCTGGCATTACTGAGGGAATCAACAAATTCTAATTTGTATTCTACCTTGAACCTTTCTGAGCCCCAGTTTCCTCATATATAAAACAAGGACAATTACTATAGATTCTAGGAGGGAGGAGTAGTTTGTGAAGTTTATTGAGATAATGCATCAATGTATCTTTGGAATCTAGCATGAGCTTGGTAAATGTAAATTTCCTTATTAAGGTAGTACTCATTAAACACACTTTTAAATGAGCTGTCCCAAATCGATTCACTGCACCTAGCAAGTACTAACTGGGTGAAAGGCCCCTGAAGTTTGCTTGGCCCGGTGGGGAGGGGTAGGCATACCAGCCTGCTTACACTTCAGGGACAAGAGCAGGCAGGACAGGGCGGAGGTCCCTCGCCAGTGTACTTTGGAGGAACTGTGGCCAACAGGGAAAGGGGCTGAGACCTACACCGTAACCTGTGTGGAGGAAGCCAGGGCCATGACAGGAGAGAGAGGCAGGAGGAGGCCCCCAGCCCAGAACCCTGAGAGCACTGATCCAGGAGAGGGAAAAACAAGGGAGACTGAGGGCTGCAAACACACAACATCAGACATGGCTTCAATGGACATTAAGAGATATCTTTGGGACCTTGTAGACGAGCTCAAAACTGAAATATTAAATCAGGTAAAGCAGGATATGAGTAGAGTAATAAAAGAAATGCTCTCAGG